>JAAWXA010000008.1:550261-577973 GCA_038090715.1 Florisuga fusca | reverse complement strand
CCCTGGGTGGGTGGGAAGGGGGTTTCCCAGTCACTGGAGTGACACTAATGAGGTTTCTGCTAACAGCCTCCAGGTGGGGGCTGGGGTTGATGAGCCCAAGCGTGAGGCTTGGGGACACCTGGGGAGGTAGGAACAGGGGGGGAAGAAAAGGCCACCAGGAGGATGAGAAGTTCTTGGTGGGTGGGGATGGGGTCCCCCCAGTGCAGGAGACCACTGCACCCCCTGCACCCAGCCTGATGGGTTTGGATGGGTGGTCAGAGGAACAGGACAGCCCCGAGGGGATGGGAAGAGCACAGGTCTGGCTGAGCAAGGCAGGGAACAGAGAGAGCCTCCCCCCACCCAGGTTTCAGCAAATCGGCCACAGTCCATTTCTAAATAGAGTCTCTAGCTGAGATGGGGACAAACAGGGCCCGGCCTTTTTTTTCCCCCTGTCCTCAGCTGAATTTCTTTCACAGAGGAGGAGGTGGCCGGGGCAGGCAGAGCCTGACTGCTGGAAGTGGGGTGGGCTTGGTGCCACCCACCAGTTTATTTGTATTTTTAGCGTGCGCTGCAGGCACGGGGTCACCAGAGTGAGTGAAATTCCACCCTGCAGCTCCCTGTCCCCATCCTGCTCCTTGGGGACGGGCTGGAGGCAACAGCTGAGCCAGGGCTCAAGTGTCCCCGCAGTGCTGGGCTGGGGGGCAGCCAGGCTGGGGAGTGCAGGGGGTGCCTCCTGCACTGACCCCTCCTGGAGGAGCCCCCGGGGGTGGGCGTTTGGCTGTGCAGTGCTGGAGACCTCCTGGGGAAGGGCAAAGGCTGCCCTGGGGCTTCTCCATCGGGGGGGGTTCCTGGGGCAGGACAGAGGGTGCTTCACCTCAGAGGAGCTGGGGATGGGGAGATGAGACTGGGCCAAACTGGGGAGGAGACTGGGGTGTAGGGTGCTTGCTGAGTGGAAGGATGAGCTGGCATTGTGCTGAGTCAAAAGCTGAGGAAGGGGGAACACCAGCACAGCCCAGGGGAAGGCGTGGGTGCCTTGCACAGCACAGCTCCTCAAGAACAGACCTTGGGTCTCCTCTCCTTCATCACCACCACATGATGTGTCACAAAGGAAGCATCCCTGGGCTCAGTGAGTCAGGCAAGTGGCTGTCCCAGCTCCTGAGTCACCACGGGCAGTGCTCTGCCTGCCAGGAGCAGATCCTGGTGCTCTGGCTCCAGAGGGGTGATGGAGTCACAGCCCCCATGGGGGAGAAAATCATCGTTTGATGAGGTAAAGCTGAGATAAAGTGAGAAACTGTCCCCCAGGATGCTGACCCAGCTGGAAAGTGTAGCAAGAGATGCCCATGGGATGAGCAGAGAGTGTCAGATCTTGGCATTGGGGCAAGAGCTTTGCTCAGGAATTAGGACAAGCAAGATGTGCTGAGAGTCATCCCTGAGAGCTGCTCCTTGCAAGGTGAGAAACCTCTTCCTCTGCTTTTTCTGCTGCTCTTCTCGGGGGTGGTTCTCTCTGCTTGAGCCTCCCAGCAGTCAGGCATCACTCGGCTGGGGTGTCCCATGCACCCAGGGGTGATCCCACACCAGGGACCTGGCTGCTTCCCTCCAGAGATACCCCCATAACGTCCTGGGGTGTGGGCTGCTGCAGGCACAGTGCAGGAGAGGAGCAGCCCCGGGCTGGGGGGGCACGGGGGTTGTTTTGAACTGGGACCAACTTGTCACCTGGCAAAGCAGGGGACACAGGCTGAGCCCATGTCCTTGCTCCTTGCCCAGCTGGGCGGGGAGGGAGTTTTCCAACTCCATCCTCTTACTGCTCTTGCTGGGGGTTTTGTACCTTACAGATCCCAGTGCTGTTCTCGGGGGATGGTGACATCTGGCACTGCTCCTCTGCAGCTGTCAGCAGCTGGATTTACAGGGTAGGTGCTGCAGAGCCCAGGGATCTTCATGGATGAGGTCTGGTTTATTTGCAACCACAAAAAGTCAGTGGCTTCCCACCACTCTTGGGCTGCTCAGAGGAGACACTCTGGTCGTTCTCCTGTCAGGGCTTCCCAAACCACGTGCAGGTTCCCAGGCCCAGCACAGTCCCCTGAGAGGGACCAGGGCATTTCATTCTGCTCCATATAGGATTGAACCCCTTAGGATTGGGCCCCTAACATCCCCCTTTTGTGGAACAGGGAGCTGCCAGAAATAATGTCAAGCACGTGGCACACACCTGGAGGTGTTATTAATATGGGGTTATTATTATTAGGGAGAAAATTAATATTAAACATCTATTAGCCTGGGTGGTTTTAAAAGCTCCTTTAGCAAGATTTTTTTTTTTTTTTTTTTTTTTTTTTCCCCAGATCTTGTTTTGGCAGCCAGGGAAGTGTTTCCCACTTGCTCCACAGCTTGCCTGGTGGTATTGGGACACTTAAGGATGCAGTGGGGTGCTTGGCTGGGGCAGAGCTGGACCAGGCTGTGACTTCCAGATGTCCACCTCTTGTGCTGAAGCATCAAATGCTCAGGCTGCTTTCCATGAGCTGGAAGGGAGGGTGACCTCATTTGCCCTGAAGATGCAAGCATGGCTGGCACGTTTTTGCACCTATTTTTGTCTGTTCCTCGGAGCAGACATGCATCCTTGCTCTCAAACAAGTGCTACTCTCCTCCTTGCAAACCCCAGGGTGGATTTCTGCTCTTGGGAGGACGTGAAGGTCATTATGGAGCATCCCACCTGAAGGTGACAGGTCAGGACTGAGGGAAATGGCCTCTGTTGGGCTCCTGGGGGAGAGTGCTGCAGCATATGCAGGAGGTTGACACTTAGCTGGTGTATGAATCTGGCCTGGGTCTTCCCTGGGGCTGCTGCTCTGTCTCCTCATATTTCTGCAGAGGGGAAACTGTGGCTAACCTCACTGAAAGCACAAATTAGTTGGGTTTTGTTGGGTTTGGGGTTGTGTGTGTGTGTGTGTTCAGCCGGAACAATAAAACATCTGTTCCAGAGCCCAGCAGCTGGACCAAAATGAAATGATGTTAGCATTAATTATCCTCCAGGATGGGGAGGCTGACGAGAGAATGGTGCAGATTTCCTTAGCACTGAATAACAAATTAGAACAACAGCTTGGCTAGGTAGCTCGTGTTCCTGGAGGGGCTCCAACCCCCCTCCCTGCTCCAGCCCTCACATTGGGCACCCACTCTGTGCACGGCTGCTCTGTGCCCAACATCAGCCACGGGCTGAGTGGGGGAGATGCTTTTTTTGCAGCCATGGGAGAATCAAACCCATTTTTTGTGAAAAGAACTTATGGATGCAGTGGTGGCAGAGCTGCACCAACCCAGTACAAATACCTTGATACAATATCAAGGTGCTGTTCTTTGGGGGGGGCTGCAGGACTGGCTGTGCACCCACTTCTTGTGGGTCAGCCCCAGCTGGGACATCACCATAGAACCAGTCACAGGATCACAGACTGCTTTGGGTTGGAAGGGACCTTAAAGATCATCTGGTCCCATCCACTCCACTGCATGGGCAGGGACACCTCCCACCAGCCCAGGGTGCTCCCAGCCCCATCCAACCTGGGCTGAGACACTGCCAGGGATGGGGCAGCCACAGCTTCCCTGGGAAACCTGGGACAGGGGCTCAGCACCCTCAAATCAAAGAATTTCTTCCTAATGCCCAACCTAAACCTCCCCTCTTCCAGTTTAAAGCCATTGCCCCTTGTCCTATTGCTACATGCCCTTATAAAAAGTCCCTCCCCAGGTTTCCTTTAGGTCCCCTCCATGTTACTGGGACATGGTCCCTGTCTGGTCTCTGGTGGGTGCAGGCAGCAGCCCGGAGCAGAGCTGGAGCTGGTGATGCAGCATCACGTTCCCGGGATACAGAAAGGGGCTATTAATGGGGAGAAAGGAGCCGGGGGGGGTGTGGGGGGGTTGAGGAGGGATGGAGCACAATGGCTCTGATTTGTTGGCAGTAGCAACCTGCTGTCCCTGGCAGCACCTCAAAGCAGCTGTGGAGTGCCAGCTGGTGGCGGTGGTTGGGGCGCGTGATGCGGGGCGCCTGACCCGGGCGTCAGGCTGGAACGGGGGCTGCCTGCATGGACCCCCCCTTCTCCTCCCCATACAGGAAACCCATACAGGCTACCAGGGACTCAACACTCCAGGGACACGGTGGCTTTGTTTGCCAGGGCTCGCCCCAAGCCCACTTGTCCTCCCTGCCATGCCTGGGTGGTAAATTTTACCCAGGACTGGACACCCGCAGAAAAAAAAAAAAAATGCAAACACCCCCCCCCCTTCATCTGATCCTGAACAAGCTCAATAGACAAAGGTTGTTTCCCCACATCCTGGTAGCCCAGAGAAAAACTAACTGTGGGGGAACTCAAGAAAATCAGCAGGGAGTGCTGTTTTTGTGAGCTGCTTTACACCTGCACAGCCAGATGCCTGAATAACTTCATGGGAAGCTTCAGGAAATAATTTGAGCTGCCGCAGCACTGAAGACCCTAAAATAGCTTTTCTCCTCCCCTGGGAACTGTGAATTTTGAAGCCTGACAGCTTCCAGCACCCCATGGGTGAGGTGCCAGCTGCTCATGGCACGGGGCAGGGATGGGGGAAAGGGGGCTGGGGGCTCACTAACTCCAGATGTGTTCGTTGCAATTTTTGGAAGGGAGGTGAGTGTTTGGGGTGAGAAACAGGGGAGAAAACAACTTTGAGAACAACAGCTTGTTCTGAAAAGCTGACAGCACCAAGCATCCATTTTGTCTGGATTCTTCCTTGAATGTCATGAGCATCCCCACGGGACAGAGTGTTCATCAGAGTGTGTGTCCTGGGCTCTGGTGCTGTATGGCTGCCCACCTGCCTGCATCACCCACATCACCTGGCAAAACACTGCTGAGAAACCCCCTTGCTTGCTTGCCTGAGCCCTTTTACTCTAATCCCTGATTGTCCTTGGTCTCCAGCCTTGGTTAGAGCAACAAACCCACCCTGGGTGTCATGTCTGACGTGCATCTCTGCTCCCAGTCTGGGCTCTGCGGGTGCTCCTGCTCTGGCCTCTCCTACCAGAAAATGGAGTCCAGCTGGGAAAAGTCCCAAAATCCTCACTCAGACTTGGCAGAATGAAGAGCACAAGTAAAGGAAGTCTGGGGTTTGAAAAATATAAAAAAAAATAGATCACTTTGTCCCAAAGCAACTGAACTTCCCCCAGTACATCTATTTTTTTGTTACTTTATGTACTGTACTTCAGCCTGTTTTCTCAAGCCTTACAACAGCGAGTGTGTCGCCATCCTGTTTGCCTGTCCCCTCCCTCAGTGACATGCTGAGCTGGCTGATTTTGGGTAGTTCTGGCAAAGCCACTCATTTCCTCCCCAGTATTCAGGCCTTACGGGCTGCAGGAAAATAGGTACCAGTGCTGGAGGCTGAGCTGGTGTGCTGCAGGGAGGGAAAGGCTCCTTGGGTCCCTGCCTTCCCCAAAACTCCCAGTGGGTGGTGACCCCCATCAGCTGGAGCACTGGGCAGTCAGGGAGGTGTCCAAGTCAGGAGGTCGGGTGGGAAGGGGAGAGACCTGGAATGCTCCAGGCAGGATGAGGGGAAGGTGATGGATTTAATAAGAAAAAGCTTTTAGCCCCCTGGCCAAGGCTGGGTTAGGGAAGAGGTTGTCAGCCAGACACAAAACATGGTAATCCCTTCATGGCAGGATGAGGAGGGCTGTGCTGAGAGCCCAGGGGCTCTTCCCCTCCCAGCCTGGCAGCAGAAACAGCCTGGAGAGATGCTGCATCTGGAGGGATGGGGCTGAGGTCCCTGCACCCTGCCTGACTCTGATGATCCACCCGTGGTCTCTCCCTTTCTTCTTCTGACCCAGTCTGCAGAGCTCTGCTTTTCCCAACCTGCTTTGTAATCCTCAGCAATAGGAGGCAGATTCCCAAATGTCTCCTGAGGAGCTGGACCTTAATCCCTTCCTCCAGCACTGGTGCTCTGGTTCCCTGTAAGCCCTCACGTCTGCAAGGACTGAGCCTCCCATGCCTCTTCCCTGTCCAGGGAGCAATGTGCCCTGAGGAGCACAGGGTGGTGAGGAACAGGGTTTTGTGGACCCCAGGCAAGGAGCCAGCAGGGCTGGGCTGGGGACCTATGGATCATCACCCCCAGGAGGCTTTGGAGAGGTGGATGGGACAGAAAAGCTGCAGGAGTGTGAGGAGTGTGCAATGAGGCTGCTTACCCAGGAAAGAAGAGGTGGGTAGGGGAGGAAGAGAATGAAATGAGGTGGGGGCAGCATGGTGTCTTACCCACAGGGTCTGAAATGCTGGTGAGATGCTCTGTGATGGGCTGGCAGGATGGGACAGGGACACACAGCTCTGGTGAATCTGCTGTGCAGCTCTGGAGCTCTTCCAGCTGACAGGGCAGAGCCTCAGGCAAAAAAAAAAGTCATAATAACATCTGCATCCCACCTTGGTGGGGGTTTTGTGTGCTCTGCAGGGCTCCCATTCAGCCTCCACCCCAAACCTGGACTGCAGATGGCTGCCTTGGGCAGCTCGGGGGGCTGAGGACTCTCCGGCCTCTCAGGTCCCCTCACCCCTTCATTTCAACACAGCCCTCCACCTCTGGCTCTGTTTGCACAGCTCAGAATGTTCTGAGCATTATCAGTGTTTGCACTTTTGCCACTGTTTGTGCTGGTTGCACTTTAAGGGCAATAAAGTCAAGCTTTGTTTGCTTACAAGGAAACTGTATTTTTTTTTTCCTTGTGAGACAAACCACTGCTTGCCCCAAAACATGGCAACAACCACCCCTAAAACATGGCAACAACCACCCCTATAAGCCCTGCACCTGCCCAGGTGTCTGGGGATGATGTCCCTGGAGGAAAAGGGACAACCACTCCATGTCCATGCTGTGCACCATGCTCTGCCTGCCATGCTTATCCACTTCACAGGGGCTGGAGCCAGCATCCCTCCCTTTCACGACTTGTTGCTGGTGATGCAGCCCAGGGCACGTTTGGCTTTCTGGGCTTCAAGTGCACATTGCTGGCTCATGTTGAGCTTCTCATCAACCAGCACCCCCAAGGTGTTCTCCCCAGGGCTGCTCTCCATTCATGCTCCACCCTGACTGTATTTATTTGTGGCCTCTTGATCTAGTCAAGCATGGGCTTTCCTTGGGCAGAACATCCCACCCACACCTGGGGCTGCCTTGGCTGGGCAGATGCTGCTGGGATGTGTGCTCAGCTTCTCAGGGTGCTGCCAGCTCTGCCACTGCCTCCCTGAGCCCTTGGTACCTCTCCAGCATCCCCCCAGGGGCATGGCACACCCTGCTCTCTGCAGCCCGGGCTGCTGGAAGGGTGACAGCAGCTGCCCGTGCTTCCTGGAAGGGCAAAGCTTCTTGCAACCCATCCCCCCGTTAACGTGAAAGGTTTTTTGTGTCCCGCGGGGGACACGGTGCCTCTGGGAGAAGCAGCTGCCACCCATGGCTCAGCACCAGGAACACCCCGTAAACAAGGTGCCTGCTGGGCCCCCTGGCCCTGTGGGGACAGCCTGGGGCTGGCAGGGGACAGGGATGGCACAAACCACACAGCTCGACGTGGGGTTAAGCTCTGGGGAAAAAAAAAACAACAAGTAAGTAGAAAAAAGAAGAGCTGTGGAACAGGCAAAGCTCCCTCTGGGCTGGAAATAACAGCAGTGGGCAAGTGTCCCAGCCCCGAAATACTGGGCAGTGCCTGGTGGCTAATCCTGCCCTCTCCTGGACACCAGCTTCCTGTGGGAAATGCCCTGGATTTTGATACCTGTGTCCCCCTCACCCCTAAGGGATGCAGCACCCGGTGTCTGAGGGGTGCAGCTCACACAGGCCCATTGGGCATCTCTGAGCACATTTGGGATGTGAGCAAGGAGGAAATGCAGTGATGCTGCTTCAACCCGGGGCTGAAGGCCAGGGAAAAGCCCTGAGGAAGAGTGGGGCACACCTAGGAACCCCACAGGCTGCTCAGTGGGGAACACAGTGGGGGGATGAGATCCCCCAGCCACGGGGTCAGGGTGGGAGGGACTGGATTGGTGTCACCCTGCTGGTGTGGCAGTGACACTGAGCCAGGGACAACCCTTGCTTCCCTGCAGCAGACTTACACTGGACACCCCAGCACCTTCACTTGGGATGGGAATAAAGAAAGGACCAGGTTTTGGGGTGTGTCTGGAGCTGCTGGGGTCTGCCATGGAGCAGGACATCCCTGCTGACCCCAGAGGCAGCAGCTGTTTGCAGGCACACTCCTTGGGAATGGCCATATTTCATCCATGGATCCAGAGCCATTTATGAAATTATCAGGGCTGGACAAATGGCAATTTTTGTTTCAGCAGACACGCTGCACACGAGGCACCCTGCAGGAGATAAATCTCTGACCCAGTAATTGGATTTCTCCTCCCTCCTTAGCTTCAAATAAATGGGTTTTAAATGGTCCCAGCTCTCTGAAGAAGTGGTGGTGAGAGATGGGATAAAAGGACAGGGAAAGGGCAGCCGAATGTTCTGGAAGGTCCTGAGGGCCTCCTGAGAGGTGTCACCCAGGTGCCTCCAAGATCATGCACTTCCCTCCTTCCCACACCCACGAGATGATCTGCTGAGGACGGAGAGGTGGGACCAGCCCAAACCAGCCCATTTCTGCCTGTTCTGTGGCTCAGTACTCGGAGTAGCTTGGGAGGATGCTTGACCCATATAAAAGCACAAGAAGAGGGGACCTGGGGTATGTATGGGAGAGGAAAGTGGGGGGACTTGATTCAGACTCATGCTGTAAGCAAGATTTTAGGACCTGCTCAATATAAGCTATAGGGTTTTAAAAGGCTTTTGAGGGTATCTTGCCTGCAGGTCTAAAGTCCTTTTGAGCATTGCTTTCAACCACAAAGAACCCATCATGAATTGCCAATGCAAAGCTTTACATAACCCTGCCTAGAAGAGGGGTTAAATTGGGGAGGTTTAACACAACTCCATGTTTTCCTGCCTTTCTGAACACTTGGCAATTGAAAGTCAGGTCCATGTGTGTTTTATCCATAAAAAAGCAAACTGGCCATGTTTGTGGAGAAGCAGCATGAGATCAAGGACAACATGACTGAGGCTGCAGGCCTCAGTGCTTGCTTGGTTTGGCCACGCTGCTTAACTTCTCATGTTATCGAAGTTCTAGAAAGCCCTTCTCTAAAAGTAACACTAAAAATCATACCTGTGTTGGCATCTTCTCCGTATCAGTCACCAAGACATGAGCATCGATTTTCAGCTCAGCGGGCGGCCACAGTCTCTGCTCCCTCTTCCTCCTCCACGTGACAAAAATTATTCACATTCTTCCCATCTATTAGCCAGCACTGCGTCGGCTGAAGAGCAGATGCAAGTCTGGCAGGCAGTCAGAAAAACACTAAATGAGCAAGTTTTAATTCTGCTTCCCACAGCCACTCCGTTCTGCAGCGCCTGCAAGTGCCTGGTGTAACCACCCTCTGGTCCTTCGCAGGGATCCGGCTGCAGCAGAGATGGGAACAGAACCTCCAGTTAACTCTGCTCCTGCTGCTGGGAGCCGCGGGGGAAATGGGGACGAACTGGGTGCAGCCACTGCTCTGGAGAACTTTCCCTGTTCGGAACCGGGATGGCCCAAGCACAGCAACATGAGCCGCAAAGGTGCCCCTGGGCAAACCCTTTCCTGCAGGAGGCACAGGCGTTTGCCATCATCTGAATATCCATGAGCTCCGCCTGCTTCTCGGCCTGAGTGGCTCTGTCACCCACCCTGACTTCCCTGGCTAGAAGCAAGCAAGGACCCTAGACAGGCGGAGAGCATCCTGGAGACCGTCAGGACACCCATCCCATTCCCCCAGAACACAGCCTGGGATGGCACAACGTGCAGGAGCACAAAGTAAAAGATTTATGGTGTGAAAAGGAAAGGATAAACACACCTCTTGAAACAGCAGCTGCAAAATTCTTGAAGAAAAAAGCCAAACTTTTTTTTTTCGCTTTTTAGATGATTTATATAGTTCTCCTACAGACAGGAGGGTGCCTCCGCTCTTACCTTTGCACCTCGCTGTTTTATGCCTCTCCCCGGTACCCTGTGCAGCTGCAGACTGATTCTTTGGGCTAATTCTCCATCCCACCAGGCTGAGGACAGCACCAGGGGCTTTGCTCATCCTCCCACCCCGGCCGTGCGAGCTGCCCTGTTCAGGCAGGCCTGGCATGCCCAGAGCAAAACTGCCAGCAAACAAAAGCAGCCAATTCCCTCATCTGCCTATGATTTATCTGCAGAAGGAAAAGCTAAGCTCAGCCTTGACATCCTGCTTTTTATTCTGCTGGGTTTCCCGAGATGTTCAATGAGTGTGGCCAAGGTCAGGCCACAAATCAGGGCTCAGTCAGCCCCAGCGTGCAGGAGCCGCCCCGCTGGAGGTTCCTGAAAGTGATTTATTTTTTGCCTGCTGTTTCCTTATTTTTAGTGCATTTTCTGGAGTGCTCATTACTTCCAAAGAGCTGATTTGGGACTGCCTGTCCCCAGGCTCGAGGGCGGGTCGTGGCCTTGCAGGGCAGGATGGTCCTTGCCACGCACCATGCGGTGGGGCTGGAGGATGCCCAGGGTCTCCAAGTGATGGAAGTGCCTTTGCTCTTCCAACTGCTACCAAGGGAAGAGCTGCTATGGCTTTTGATTTGCCTCAGAATAAGTCTCCAGCCTCACCACAGCCAGCTTTTGGCTCTGCCAGACCACATCCCTCCTCAGTACAAAGGCAGCAGCCAAAAGCCCAAGAGGGTGGGGAGGAGCTCCACATGCTTGTGGAACCAGAATCCCTGGGAACTGGTCCCAGGGTCATCCTGGCGGGGTCCATCAAGCCATTAGCCAGGGAGGAGCAGGGAGCACTGTCCCAGGAAGGGCAGGGCAGCAAGGCATGGGGATGGAGAGGGGGAGAGCCACCTGCCCAGCTTCCGAGTCACTGGAAGAGAACTGGCACAGAAATGAGAGGCTGGTGCAATGAGGGTGCAGTGGATACCATACAGACCTTTGATCCCACCTTGCTTCCAGTTCCTGAAGGCAAACGGTCTGGCAGACACCAGTGGGACCTCCCTCTGCTGATCAGCTTCTCCTGATCCTGGCTGGCACATAAATCACACTCAGTGTCCTAGCTGTGGACAGCAGTGTCCAGGCCATCAGGGCAGAGCTGACATCCTTAGTCTGACCTTTCTGTGTACCTGCAGTGGAAGGAAGGGATTGTGAGTGACTTCTTACCCCCTGTGGACTCATCCAGGAGGCTGTGCCATGTCACGGGATGCTGGTGACCTCAGCAATGTTCCTTAAAAGCCTGAGCAAACCAGAGGCATCTGGGGTGCTACAGGCAGGCAGCGCTCAAGGCAGGCTGCTTGCTCCTTACCACTCTCTTGCTTTATGTCTTGAATGGATTTCAAAGCTCTTGGCACCGTCTCTGAAAAGCCACAGAAAACCCAGCCCTGGAAAAGGACTGCAGTTAGAAAAGCAGAGGCTTTATCACTCCTCTGTGCTGGAGGATGGCTGAGAAGAGGAGGCCCAGGAAATGAGGGTGTATTTCATGTTGACTTTGCTATTTGGTGCCATGCCAGAGTATTCAGCAGTGGGGGAGGAGGAGAAGATTATCTTTACTCAGAAAAAAAAACAAAAAACCAAACCCAAACTAAGTCACTCTGCCAGGGAAATGTCCTCTGAGATTAAAACCCAATGGAATGGTCACAGTTGATGCTCTGGACTGGCATGGTGTGCCCTGCCCTGAGGTCACTACCCATAACCAGCCATGCCCAGCTAACACCCTCCTGGGCATATTATTCATCCCACAGCCCTGATGGGAAGCTGGGTCCTCCTGCCTTTGCCCATCCCCACCAGCCCTTTGCCATCCTCTTAGTTTGGGTGACGTTTTCTACCACCGTGTCTGCATCCTGTGGCCATATAGGAGATCCTATACATTGTGCCTGAATCCTCTTTCTCAAGCCTGAGTGAGCAGGTGCCTGGGAGGACCAGTTTGCCCAGTGAATAGCACAAGAAGCCCAGAGGCAACCAGCCCTCTCTGTGGCTCTGGAGCCAGGGGTAAGCAGAGCAGTGAGTTTGCTGGCTGGAGCTCTATCCTGCCAGCCAGCAGGCTGACCTGCAGACCCTCCACCTCTCGGGCACCAGCCACACTCCCAGCTCTGCTTTCTGACCTGTCCTTAGGCCCCAGCTGCTTTTCTGTTCCCTTGGGGGGTTGGTGTCCATGGGTGTGATTCAGAAGGGCTGTAAGGGCATTGAAAGTTCCAGCCTCTTCCTCCTCCTCTGGCTGTGTGCTGGGGGTATGCAGAGCCGGGAAGCAGTGGTGGTCCTGGTTATCCGTGCCAGGGGTGTGCTCGTCAGATACTCTGTGTCCTGATACAGCTCAGTGGAACCAATGAGAAGGGCAGATGCTGAGAAGCAGATGGGGGCAGCAGGGCACAGGAGAAAAAAAACACCCTCCAGTCTTTCCAAGAAATGACACCTATTTATCACCACAGCCCTCACCAGCCCTGCCTGCCCCATCCCTGCCGGGGGACGATCCAATGTAACCGGATCCTGGGGAGCTGTAATCCGTGCACAGTCCCTGCCCAGCTCCGGCAGCCCGGCTGGGAGAGCTGCCACGGGACGTCCCGAACTGCTCCACGCCCCCAGGCCACGGCTTTCCTCACCCTACACAAACAGCTTGTGCAAGAAGCCCTGGGCTCAGCCTCTCCCCGGGGTGGGGCACCCCCGGCACCCCCAGCACCCCCAGGGACATGCTGCCACCCCACAGCTCTGCTGCTGCTCCCAGGGCTGGCTGTGCTTACCCGCACGGTGCCTGCACCATCCCACCACTCCTGCTCTTCATCTGCGGCCTCGGGCACCAGTTTTGCAGCAGCTGTTTTCTCCCCGGTGCCTGGAGCCAGGAGGGTGTTTGTCCCGTCCTCCCCTTCAGCAGTGCTGTGTCCCAACACCCAAAATAGGGACCAGGGGAGAGTGGCACTCCTGGAGGCTGCTGCAGGATGCTCAGAAGTCAGGAGAATCCCATCTGGCAGCCATTTCCCTGCAAGACACAAGCTGTGGGGTTACCTGGCCTCCTGCTTTCCACCCTTTGTCCTCAGCTTCCCGACATCCCATAAGGATTTGGTTGCATTAAGCCACCACGAGCCTTCCTGAGGTTCAGCAGGATGCACATGGGGCAGGGCATCACTCCTCCAGCCATGAGCTCCACCCGCCACCGGGCACTGCTGCAGCTCAGCAGAACTGGGCAGCACCTTACCCTGCCTGCCCTGCTGGTCCCAGGTCCAAACACACATCCCACACACCAGGGATGGGCTCTGGGTCTGTGGACACCCCCAGCACCTCTGTGCTCCTATGCACACCTCGGCAAGCCCGTGATAAGGTGTTTAATTATTGTTTTGGACACTGCAGGAACTGTGCAGCTGCTAAGCCCAAGGGACCTGCAAGAAGCCGAGAGATGGAGGAGGCACAGGGACCAGCAGCTAAAGTCCTTCAGTTAAACCCCCTGAAACCCAGTGTTTTGACGGGTCCCTTCCAACTCCTGACACTGTGACTCTGGGGAGGGCAGCAGGCTGGGTCCCAACCCCCCCCGGCACCCCTGGGTGTCCACCAGCCCCAGCCTCTTGCTCTGCACACACAGCGGCGGCTGCAAGCACAAACAGCAAACCAAACGGGGGGAGGGGGGACCCCAACGTCCCCGGAGCAGGCAGAGCCCGAAAAGCTCGGACTGGACCCCGGGAGGATGGAGCTTTGCTCTCCTCGCTCTGCCGCCCCTCCTTCCTCCTTCCTCCTCCGTCCCACCCCTGCAAAAACCGCCGATCAGCTGCGGTTATAAACAAGGCTTCCTTGAGCAGGAATGAGAGTTTTTTTCTTTGCTTTTCTTTCTCTCTCTCTCTTTTTTTTTTTTTTTTTTTTTTTTTAACGTGTTTTGTGTTGGGTTTTTTGTTTTGTTTTGCACGGGGTAAGCTGCGTCCCTGCGAAAGCACGAGTGCTGCCTCCCAGCCCTGACCCACGCCTCCCTTCCAGCCCCGAATTAAAACCCCAAGCGGGGTGGGGAGGAAGAGGAGGAGGTGGCAAAGGCTCCGATCGGCCCCTGCCCCTCGGAGCAGCCCCGGCCCCTCGCCCCCCAGCAGCGGAGCCCCCTTGGCAAGGCGCGGATTGGCCCGGCCGGGTGGGAAAAGGGAACCCAGTTCCGTGTTACCGGGCAGACTTGGGAGATGGTTTTTGGGAGGGGGATGGAGGGAGGAAGGGACACAGACAACGCAGGCGCCTGCGTTGTCTGTGTCTCACGACANAGGGAGGGGGAACTAGGAGGGGGAAAAGAAGGAAAAAACAAAACAAAACCAAAAAAAAACCCCAAACAAACCAAACCAGGATTTGGAAGTAGAAAATGTCACCGTGCGGAAAGGGAATTGAAAGGGAAAGGGAAAAGAGAGCCAAGCCCTTTGTCCGCTGCACTTGGGCAATAAAAATGGCATTTTTCTCAGGGAACAGTAAAAAAAAAAAATCCCTGTCACTGCCCCAAAATGCTAATTTCATCCCCAAAGCTGGGTTTGCTCAGGTGGCTGGTCCTGCACGGGGCTAAACCGATGCCAGCAGGGATGTTTCACTTGTGGCCCCAAATGCCACCACTGACAGGTCCCTAGAGCTACCCTCACGCTTCACCACTGGGGCTCTCCCCCCATTTCCCAGCCCCCCAAACTGACCCTGCCTGCAGGGGCATCTGCACCCACTCCAGCCATGTGTGGGTGAACCAAAAGCCCTGGGCTCACATGGACATCAGCTTCTCCATCACCAGAACGGGCTGAGAAACCCCACAGCTGCTCAGAGCTCCCATGCAGCTTGACAGCACAAAATTCAACCAAAAAGCAGAGGCAAAAAAGTAAATGGTAGCAGGAAAGGATTTTTTTTTTCCTCCCCTTATAATGTGTCAAAGCTCCATGCATGAAACTGAGGAGGGCATTTGTCCCCCAAAAGTTACCTTAACAATCAGAAAAAATAAAAGAGATTTTGGAGTTACGTTTCAAAAAGCATCCAGATGGCTTCAGGGGTAACACAGGCTGGTAGGACCCTCCTGTTGGCCTTCAAGTGACAGCTTGTGGGGCTGGCACCAATTCATCTTTTTTGTATCTTAATTTTGCTTGTTCATGACTTGCAACTCAGAGTCCATCACCCCAGGGAGAACACAAATGGGCTCATGGGGCTGGCACCATGGAAGCAAGCAGGACTCGCTCTGTGCCAGTGACAGGGGAACCCATCATGGTTCCAGTTTGCTGGCACTTCTTACCTAACTTCTACATTAATTAATGGGCTTTGACATGGGGAGGAAGAGACATTCCTGCAGGTACAGCACTGCTGGGGAACACCTCCCATGGAACAACCTGAATGCTTGTCCAGAGCCCAGCACATCACAGGCAAGGATGCAGAGAGCAACTTCCACCCAGGAGAGGCCAACCAGGGCCCACCACATCCCCTCAAGGGTCTGTCTCACCCTCCCAGGACTCTGCTTGCCCATCCCACCCCCGGGAACACACAGGGCTGCTGCAGGGCTGCCTTGACCACCCGGCAGCGTGAGGCACCCTCCTGGTGGCCATCAGAGAGGGGATGGGGTAGTGACCACAGCTTGGAGGCCAGCCTGGAAGATGCAGCCCAGGGCACCTCTGAAAGCCAAGCAAAGCCCAAGACAAAACGCATTTGGAGAGCCACACTCATTAGAGAGGACACTGAGGTGTTTTTTCACTGGTGTGATGTGAGCCCCTATTCATGGTCCCTCATTAGGACCCAAGCGACCTGTGGACCTATCCCAGCATTTGGCTGGCACTATCTGTGCTCCTATCAGTTTGCAATTGTCCACTGGGCAGGTCACTTAAGAAAAAAAAATAAAAAAAATAAAAGCAAGGCCAATGCAATTATAAACCAGGTCCTTCCTTGTGTTCAGCCTCAGCACAATTGACACTCTCCTAGGGTGCCCCAAGACACTGACCTGGGCCTTCTGCCCTCTTCCCATTCACTCCACAGCCTGGCCAAAGCCAACACCAAGGGATTTTAATTAAAACTTCTTTCCAACCACAGCAGTGGGCATTTTGTCTGTTAATTGCAGAACAGACAGACTCTCGGAGAACCAAATGACTGCCCAGTTGGCCAGGGTACCCCTTCAAAGCCAAGAGCTGGGAAGATGAGCTCCAAGCACAAGAACAGTCTTTCATAGCAAGGACACAACAAAACAAGAGGTGAATGCTCATCGTCATCATTAGGAGGCGAAAATGAAAAGAACATTTTCTTCTGTTGGGCAGGGGGAGAAACTGGGCTCAGAGCCCATCTCTGCCATGTTGGAAAAACAAGATGGGAGAAGGAGAACCACATCCGACCCTCACACCTCTGTCACCATCGGAGCAACCAGGATGGTGGATTTGCTTTGCACTCTCTCAACTCCAACTTTTTCTGGGGAAAGGACAATCAGATTTGTACCCACTGTTCCAGTGGAGGTCATGGTGGCTCTTGCCTTGAGGATTTTCATGCCAATGGAGAGCCCTTGTCATGAGAGCCCAGCAGAGTCCATCTGCATTTTGTGTTCAGGCAGTGGCCCAGAGGAACTCTGAGACCAGGGTCCAAAGCCCTTCCCTGTCACCTCCAGGAAATATGAAGTCCTATCTTATCATATATTGTTGTTTATCAAGCTCAGACCTTGTCTTTTATATTGCTGAGCTTTATATCATCATTGTTGCTGTCTTCCAGGGCAACCAATTCTCTTTTAAAAACACCTATAACTTCCTCTATACCACTGACAAGCCCCAGCTCTGCCCCATCCACATCTCAGTGTTGTTCCTCTGCTTCTTTGTGGTAATTCACAGAAATACAAAACAAGAATGGCCTGGAGAGCTCCAGGGGAAACCTCCACTTCTGCTTGATATTTCCCCTTGCAACCCCAGCCATGGCCACCTGATGTGTACTTGGGCCAGACCTACCTTCATCTCCTGCTCCAACCACACACAGATCATTTCTTTCTTTAAAACCGACTGTAGATCTTCCCTGGAGGTAACAGTTTGGCTTCTCTGGTGCAGTCCAACCATCCAGAGCAAGGACAAGCAGCTTTGGTGAGGATGCTGGAGGTGAGAGGAAACCTTCCAGCTATGGCATTTGTCTCTCTCAAACAACCCCAGGCAGACACTGTGCCTGCTGCTGAAGGACCCAGCTCCTGCAGCATGGAGCAGCCTGCAGGAAACCTGCACCAGCCTTGCCAGCACAGAGCCTGACATCCCCTACAGCCCTCCTGGGCCAGACACCCCCAGCTCCCAAACCCACCTCCTTTCAGCTGTCCCCTCATTAGGCTGATTATAATTACCTGCCCACCTAATTGCCCCTTTTCCTTTAGGGAGAAGCCAGCTCTGAGATGCAGCTCCCACAGAGCACCAGAGATCTGGCAGTGAGCTGGGAAGCTACTGGTAATTAGGGAGATATTTTTATAACCTACACTGAGTGCCTTAAATCAAAAGAGAGGCTCCAGGCATGCAGAAAGCTGGGCTGTGCATCTGAAGCTCGTGCTCCCCACCATTAAACACCATCAGCAGTGGACAGGAAAACCCCATCTCCACCTCCCATGCTCTGCAGGGGCTGCAGCACCAAACAGGATGTGACTCCAAGGATCTTGTGGTTGGTTTCCTTGCTCAGCATTGAAACCTGACTTTACCTATCAGGGGTAGCACATTAAAAATGACGTATTCTTGAGTGACAGCACAAAAAAAACCACACCAGGAAGATAACAAGGCCCCTCATCACATTTCTAGGCATGGTGTATGCTGCAGGAAGCCAGATCTTTGTCTTGCTGCCCCCCAGTCGTCACTCACTGCCTCCTGGAAAACAGTCCCAGTGTATTTGTAATTGAAGGATGTTGACCAGAGGATGAAAACAAGCTGGTAAGGAAAGTTCTCACTTTCAAACGCTACAGCTTTGCTGTTAGGAAACTTTCTCTATTTCATGCTCTCCTCTCCAGCCAATTGGCTTTGTTTTGTTTTGTTTTGTTTCAGTCTTTAGAGGCCCAGCCAGGCTCTGTTGTTAGTGTGTCATGGAGAGCAACACATACCTAAGGCAAGGAGTCAACGTTTGCTGGAAACTGGCCTGGCTGAACTCCCTTTCCTCCTCCCCACTCCAAATGGCCCCCAGCTCTGGAAAAGTTTGCCTGCAACTCTGAACTTGCTCAGCCCCAACTGCTATAAATAGTCAGAACAAAACCTCCCGGGCCAGCTGCCCCGAGTGTTTAAGAAAGATTTGATCCCGTGATCTCCCCTGTCCAGAGCAGAGCTACCAAGCTGGTGAGGGGCCTGGGGAACATGTCATGCCAGGAGCAGCTGAGGGAAGTGGGAATGGTGAGTTTGGAGAAGGCTGAGGGGAGGGAGACCTCATCGCTCCCTCCAGCTCCCCGAGAGGAGGCTGCAGGGAGGTGGGTGCTGGGCTCTGCTCCCAAGTGACAGAACAGAGGAAATCCCCTGAAGTAGCAGCAGGGGAGGTTTAGATTTGATATGAGGAAGAGTTTCTTCACTCAAAGAGTGGTCAGGCACTGGACCAGCCTGCCCAGGGAGGCTGTGGAGTCACCATCCCCGGAGGTGTTTAAGAAACCTGTGGATGTGGCACTGCAGGGCATGCTCTGGTGAGACTGCAGGGGGTTTGGGTTTTGGGCTTGTTGCCCGTCTGTATGGTAGGACTGGGTGACCTCAGAGTCCCTTTTCCAGTCACAACGATTCTGTGATTCTGTGCTGCTGCTTTTGGGGAGCTTGAGCCCATATTGCTGCTCAGAGCAGGACCTGGGAGACCCGACCACCAAGAAGGTGCTGAACCCCGTGTGCACCCCACGTGCTGCCTGTCCTTACCTCTCCCAGCAGCGGGGCAAGGGCAGAGGACAGGGCACCAAGCTGGATCCATGATGCCCACCAGGAGGTCCCTGAGGAGAGCTGTGGCTGGGCTGGAGACACGAAGCAAACCCTTCTCCTCCTGTTCTCTCTCAGCTGCAGTGTTTGCTTTCTGTCCCCTTTCTCCTGTGGGCTGAGGGTGCTTTGGTCCCCCTCCCTCTGGGTGTGCCTGGCTCTGGTGCCTTGGCACTGCTCAGCGTGGCCAAGGACGGAAGTGGAACAGCACAAACATCAGGGGGGAAAATAAAAAAAACCAAAAATCCAAGCCCAAAACAAACAAACAAAAAAACCCTCTCAAGAAACAGAAAACCACAACAGAAAAAGGGCTGCTCTTGCATTATTTCCAATCCATCAAGCCCAGAGTGGGAATCCTAGGAAAAAGCCAGCTCTTACACAAGCCCAGGCCAAGAGGTTGGGTAAGAGTCCCCCCCCCCAGGGTTTGCATCCCCACCCTGACAAGATCCCAGTGGTTTCGGAGCACAGCTCAGCTCTGCTTGGCCACCAGCACCCACAGATGGGCACAGCTGGAGCAGGCACAGGAGCACTCTGCTCCTCCAGACCACCAGGACAGAGCTGCAGCACCAACCCCTCCTCCCGTGGTGTAGTGACAGCGTTTCCAAGGAGTTTTGCTGCAGCCCTGCATTTGGCCAAAGCTTTTCCCTGACTCCAGGGTGGTTGTGGGGCACTTTGCTCCCGAGCAGACCCCACATAAAACTTTGAAGGGCTTCAAAACCCATCAGCAAGCATTTGCTGCCTGCCTCCTCACCTTGCCTGCAGCAGGCTGCCCCTGGTGAAACCCCAGCTCTGGGGAATTCGGGGGACCCTGCAGGATCTCTCCCTGGCACATCCCCAGGGAGCCAACTCGGCTGATGCTGCGCTGGGAAAGGGATGAGGTCAGCCCTGCCACCCCCTTTCCCCTGCTTACTCCTCACTAACACCATGGGACGACCCTCACCCAGCCACGAGAAGAGCTGCAGCACCCAGAAAGGCCCCCGGGTGGTCCCCATCCCCTCCCCACACCCCAGGCTGCGGGACCTCCAGTGGGGAGGCTGCTCCCCAGCCCCAGCCGGGGGGGAGGGCTGGCCCGGGGCTTTGTGTCCCGGTTTTCCTGCCGAGAGGAGCAGAGGAGTTCAGGCTGCGGGAATGCTGAGCCCTGGCCCCGCCGCATGGAAGCAAACGGGAGGAGAAGCAAAGGCACCCGGGGCTGGCCCTGCCGACAGCTTTTACATAAACTGCGGGCTCTGCCCGGCCCCGGGATCCGGGCTTCCTTCTTACAAACCGAGCAGCTGCCCCTCTCTGCCTCCTTGCCACCTGCCTCATCAAATAAGCAACGAGACCTGAGCAGCCCTCCTGCTGCCCCCAGGCACCCCTGGCATCCCCCAGGCACCCCACCACCAGCTCATCTTATCCCCCCTCAGCCTCTTCAAGACTCAGTTCCCTTTTCTTGCTGGAAAGATGAGCTGCTTGGGCCCAGACCTGAGCTCCGTAACATCAGATCTCATTTCTCTGCTTTGCACCCAGAGCATCCCGGGGGAACTCACCACAGGAGGTTCAGCACTGGTGGCCACGGGTCTGTGTCCTCTCCACCAAGCACAGCGTGAAGCACCAGGGCAAACCATGCCACATCCTCTAAGGGTGTCTGGGTGCTGCCATTTGGCTGTCAGGCAGTCCCCAGGCATACAGGTGCCCTCCCCACATGGGTCACAAGGGACTCATTCTCCATTTCTCCTGGACGTGACTTCTCAGCAGAACAGGAACAACAAAAACCCTGTGGACATAAGAACACCCAGGAAAGAATATTAAATCCTCTGTGTATATGGCCCTCACCATGGCCCCACCTTCCCCTCCAGCACAAGGTTGTTCTCTAGCTGCCAAAGGAGGACTGAGAATAATGTCACCCACCTTCATCCCTACCTGTTTGTTTTCTCTCTCTCTTTTCACTGTGGGAAAAGGAAGAAACAAAATTTTCATGCTTTGAGAGGTGACTGGGAGCCAGTGTGCGAGCAGAGGTGGTTTCTGAGGGCCCCATGCCCTCACACCCACCCACACCAACCCCCCAACCTCTGGGGTACCCTGGGAAAAGCTGCCCAGACCATTGCTTCAGCAGCTTCCCCCAGCACTGCCCAGACCTGCTGTGCACCAGGCTGGGACAATACTCTGTCATCCTCTTTCACGCCAAAGAATAACTTCCTAGGGTTTTGGGTTTTTTTTTTTTCTTTTCACTGCGTTTAGTAAATTCTGATTAAAAGTAATTAAAAAAGAAGTCCCGAAGGGCTTCAGCTTCATTCAAACCTAAGAGCATGGCAGCCTGCACCTCCAGCCCTCTGTGGGGATCTCCTCACTGTCCTGCACACCCAGCAAAGATCAGCTCAAACTAACTCAGATCTGCAGCAGAATCAGGCAGATCCTGGCTTGGTTATCTTTCTTTAGACTACGTCTTGCAAACAGAAGGGCTGGAAACAATTTTGCTTTAATTGCTTTTTAAAATGCAGCCAGCAGATGGTTTGGTAACCCAAATTCATGACTCTTTCCATAGCTCCAGGCTGCTGGCTTGGAAGCTAAACCCAAGAAGGGCCCAGGTAGCGAGGGACTCATCCTGCCTGCTTTACCAAAGTGCTGGCCTTGGTTCCCAAGACAGAAAGGAGACCCAGAAAGACACCTGGAGGTGCCACCAGCTGCATCTCCTGTCTGCAGCCCCCAGCCCCCAGAGGAAGTTGTCTCCACTTCTGGCTGATGGTCTCAGCTCAAAAACTAGACAAATGGCACTCGGGCAGCCCAGGGCTGGCAGGGCTGTTGAGCAGGTTGGTCTCCTGACCCAACTGTTATTTTTGGTTGGAGGAGCTCTAGGCAATGAGCTGGCTGCTCCCAGAGAGCACTCACTCAGCATAGACCAGCCAGGAACAAGGGATGATTTCCAAGCTCACGCAGCCCGTGGTGTCAGAGCCACCATGCTCAGAAACACCCTGGCAAGCCCAGAGAGCCCATGAGTGTATAACATGACCTGCTGCTGGCCGTGGCCTCTGGAGGAGCTGGGGGAACATGTCCTGCCACATCTCCCGTGTCACTCGGCCCTTGGGGGCTGTGCCCATGGACTGAGGGCACCCTGGCTGCTCCTGAAAAGCTGATGGTTAGACCAGCAGAGTCCTTCCTCGCTGGCTCTCCCCCTGACCTGCTGTATGACTCTCCTCTTCCTTCCCCGTGGCAGCCACCGGGTTGCTGGGCCAGTGCCCGTGATGTCCCCGTGCCCACCGAGCTGGGAGCAGGGACAGGGCTACACCCTGGCTGCAGACCTGGGCTCTTCAGGAGGGTTTTAATGCCTCCTGGCTGACTCTCCTGACCCAGTGGCTGCTCCTTCACCTGTGGACACCTCCATGCTCAGCATCCCAGGGCCCCCGGCCGCAGAGCTCTGCCCCTGGACCAGGCACAGCTCGGGGGGAGGAAGGCTGTCCCAGGAACCTCACAAGCATTCCCTGAAGCAGGCTTGTTTTTCTGTTACAAAGTAATTTGAAATTCTTGGAAGGCAATCAGGAAAGTACAAAGTATTCCAGCTCAGGACAGCCTGGGACTCATTCCTTGGAGGCACAATGGTTGTTTACTCAATCCCTCATACATTAATATCTAAAAATTCATGAGTTCAACTGTAAACAAGTACTGGCTTTACAGTGCTGTCTGTTTAACAATAGCAGCCCCAGTCCCAATGCTAATTTTGTTGTTAACTTTCTTCTAATCTTGCTATCAGAGGGTCAAGATCTTGCAAAACTACAGGAAATCTTTCAAGCCCATTTATGCCTGGTTTTGAAATGCATCCCTCTGAAACCCAAGGCCAAAGAAAGCCAATTTCAGATCAACATCGAAGAGCACAGGCAGGGAGAAGATCTGTTTATGCCAGCACTGTCCTCTGGCTCAAGAACAGATGAGGAAAAAGACAGCCACAGATACATTTCTGCTGGAGATCTGTAGAAGATTCCTAAGGACTGAGAGGGAAGGTCCCCGAGGCAGTCCCTAAGGGGACCAGTGGACACAAACTAACCCAAGCCCAACCTGTTTCCGAGACACAGCACAATTGGTTTCTGGAAGTGCTTATACCAGTGGGTTGCCCCTGATGAGCAGAAGCCTCATATGCATTCATCTGCCCCAGGGCTCTAAGCCCAGCAGCCCAGGACTCTTCCCAACACTTCAGAAGGGACCATGGCTTTATCTCAGCTCTCTTGTCTCTCCTTGTTTAGGTAGCCTCATCAGGATGAGATCCATCCTTCCTGCTTGCAGGGTCAGAGATCAGTCAGCTCCATCACGATGCCTTCATGCACTTGTGCAGGAGCTCAGACACCCCCTCGGAAGCCCTTGCTCCAAGTGGATGAGGAGAAACCAGTCAGAGAGCACTTGGGGCTGTATGTGGACCCCCAGTTTCTTCAGCTGGGGATGGAGCCACGAAGCAGCAGAGCACAGGCTAAGGAAGCAGTGCCAGAGGAGGAGGGATCTTCCTCCAGCAGGAGGTTCATGGATCTTTATCTTTGCTGCTGTCAAAGGGCAATAGCTGAGATTGCAGTGTCTTGGAAAGCCTCTCCTGAGGACATCAACAAGCCTGGAAAATCATCTTCACTCTCTTGATAAAGGTTTCAGTGAACAGATGAACTCCAAGGGAGGCTCCCAGGAAGCAATCACCTTTGCTGGTGAGAAATACATTTGAAATAGAAATACATTTGAGTGAAGCCCTTGGCTTGCTGGAACCACAAGTACTGCCTGGAGATGCACGAGCCTGCTCTCCTGTTGATCTTCAACCCCTGCTTCAGCTGTAACTTCTGTCCTGCAGAAACCAGGTGTGCCAAATGGCTTTCCATGGGGAAGAGCTCTCAAGACAAGCCCAGATTTCAACCAGTGAAGAAACTGGAGAGACAAAAACACTCCATAGTTCAATCTCTCTTCCTTCCTGCCCCATGGAAAACAGCAGGACACACCATCCAAGAGCATGAGCCTTTGGTCTTCTGTGTCTTCACCCCGAGAGACTTCCCCTAAGAAGTCACTAGTGCATCAGAACCTGAGGTAGCATCTGGCTTCCTGTTCACCCCAGCAAGCAGATGCTTCCACGGGCAAGATGGGAACACTCCCTCGGGGGCATTTATGTCTGTGTTTGCACACAAGTATTCTCATGGGAAGAACCCAAAGTCTTGTCTCCAAACACTGAAACCCCTCCAGCCCACCTCACCAAGGAGGACACAGTCTGTCCCAAACCCACTGGGGTGATGCTGATAAATACCCCTGACAAAACCCAGAGCCCATCAGCCTGCCTCAGGCAATGGTGGAAAGGCTTCTGTGCTCCCTGCATGGGCTGCAGACTGTGGGCAGCTCCTCCCTGACCTGCAAACCCGAGCTGCCCTCCCAGCTCCCCTGCACAGATCCCAGATCCCAGATCCCAGATCCCGGCTCCCGCCCCTCCTGCCGCTCCATCAGTCCTCCCCAGAAGGCAGCTCCGTGTTTCCCTGGGATGACCCATCCCCGCCGGACCAGAGCTCTCCCCAGCACCTCTCCTGTGCTGCCAGGGTGCCTTTCCTGCCCTTTGATCTCTGTCCTTTCATCTCCCGGTTCCCTGCAGCAGCCCCGACCTCTCCCTCGGGAGGCGGCCCTGCATCCCGGGGCTCTTTGGCAGGGAGCCGGGGAAAGAGGCCTGGAGACCATTCAGAGACCAGTCCCTGGTGGTCCACGCTTCCTTTGGCTCTGGAGGGGTGGAGACCTTCCCTCCCTTCCCCGGTGGCTGAAGCGTGGATGTGCGGTGCCCTCTGCTGATGCGGCCACCGCGGGAGCCGCAGGAGGAGGAGCAGCACACGCAGAGCTCCGCAGCTTTGGGAACCTCTGGAGGGGCAGCCAAGCCCAGTCCCACCCCCCCAGCAGGCTTGGGCAATGTTTTCCTTCCCTGTGCCATGTGGAGGGGGCAGCCTGGCAGGGCAGGCGGAGCACCGAGGGACAAGGAGCCAGCATGGGGACAAGATGATGTTCCCTTTCCCTTTGGCCAGAGGCTCCCTTTCCTGGGGGAGACGTGCTGGTTATTCTTGAGACACTGAAGGGAAACAATCCCTTGGGGAGGAGAGGTCCAAACTGTCACGGGGAGCAGAAGAGCCTTACCAGGAACCTTACCAGGAACCCCGTGGATCAGGAGTGAGGCTGAGGCATCACCCGTACCAGGACCTGGGTGAATTTCTGCTCTTGCTACAAAAGCCTTCCTGCAAAACCAAAGATATTAATCCAAGGCCTAGAGGTCCCTTGCCACGTTCCTGCTCGTAGGACTGCAGGAGGGGGGAGCTGCAGCCCAGCAAGTCCAATAGGTGTGTGAATGCCTCTGCCAAGCTCCTCTGAACCAGCCAGGGGACCTGCAGAGTGAGGGCAGCTTCCTGCTCCAAACCAGACAGAAGGAGCATCCCAACTGGTTTGGCTGGAGTTGGTAGAGCCCTGCTGAAGCCCTGCAGGTGTGCTGGACCTGGCAGCACAAAGGAAGCTGAGAGCTTGGCACAGTCCCCAGACCCCCCTGGATCCCCATCATAGTTCCTGCATTGCTCCCAGAGCAGCACATAGCCACAAGGCCAGGGGGACACCCATGGCTCAGAGGAGCTCACACTGGAAGAAACCACTTTGTTTTTTCTTTTCCTCCACTCTGTCAAACCCTCTCCATTTCATTTAAGGGTGAAGAGCCTGAAGCGAGGTTTAAAGGCCACAACAGAGGCAGCAAAGTCCACTGCTAGCTAATAAGATTCACTCCAAGAGATAAAGCCTGTTTGCCTTCAGAGAATTATAGAGGTCTATAATGCTGGCAGCAACCTGACCCCCAGCAGGTTTCTGTGGCACAGGCAGTGTCCAGCTAGGCAGTCATCTCCTGGTCCTGCTCTGACACTGCCTCCTTCCCCCAGCTGCAGACTGCATATTCCTCAGCTCTGCTGCAGGGGAAAGTCACCACTAACACGCAGTGCATTCAAGTGCTGGTTGCTTTCCCCTCTCCATTGATTTCTGCAAGACTTCCAGGTGGCTGGCACACAAAGCAAGTGGAGAAGATCACCTCAATTTTGATCTTGATCCCAAGGCAGTGTTTCTTTCTAGCCACAGCTTTCCTAGCACTGCCAGTCCCCTTCTCCAGGTACCCCCAACCCCATCTCTGCCACTGGTCACCACTCAGCACACATCACACACCATCCTCTTGGACAGAGGAGACCTCTGCCCCTTTGTGCCACGCCTTGGTCTTTCCAGTGTTCCTCCAGCTGGGACAGGAATCTCAGCCCAGGGCTCACACAAAAAGCCAAGTTTCTCCTGCAGACCAAAGCAGAATTTCAGAGGGCAGGAGCAGGTGAAACCACACACAGCATCAATGCACAGCCCAGCCTGAAGACTCAGCGCATCCCTCGGGACCTCTCTCTGTCTGATCTCTCACAAGCACCATTTATCACGTTTCATGGATGTGTGGGACTGGATGGGACTCTGAGCAGCCCTGCCTAGTGGAAGGTGTCCCTGCCCGTGTAAGTCTTAAAGATCCCTTCCGACGCAAACCATTCTATGATACTTCTTCACCCAGCAAAAAATGCAGCAAAGCCTGGACACCATGACAGCTGACAGCAATGCCACACTTTAGGCAGATGTTCAGACCCCAAAGACCTGATGCCTTGTGGTGGGAAGTCCTGGACTTTTCTAAGGAACATTCTAATCCCAAAGGTTACCCTAAGGTGCCCACATCCCATCCTTTTGCATGTAACTGGGAATACAGCTGAGAGCTGGTGACAGGGGCACCACAAGGACCTTTCCCTGTTTCCATGACCCTCAAACTCCACCTCTGTCCCCGGTGTGCTGGAAGTGCAGAGCTGGTATCTCTGTATTGCACCCGATCAGGAGATGCCCAGCCCGGAGAGGGGCCGCCCCGCTGCGCACGGCATCTTCTCCTTATCTCCCACCCACTGTAGTCAAGAGCTGGCAGCAGAAATGCTGAATCAGGAGTGCTCAGCTGGAAGATATTAATTTGTTTTTTTTTAGCAGTGGCATGGCCCTGTGCCCATTCAAAGCCTTCCTGCTCAGGGAGCAGGCAACAGGCCTGGTACGTGTGGTTCAGCACCCCGCTCCCCAGGACATAGCTTGGTCCCAAACCAAGAGGACATGTGCTGAAGCTGGGCAACAGCAAGGCCGAGGAGACCCACAGGACACCATCTGGCAACCCAAAGTTATTTGTCAGCACCTTCTGGCTTCTCCTTTGCAGGCTCATGATGAGGAGCCTCGGGTGCTGACGTGACTTGCAGGAGCTCTTGCCAGCACCCAGGGCCCATGCCCTGTTCTCTGTGCCACCCATGTGGCCACCAGCACGTTGTCAGCCTGGGGTAGTCAGCAAAACCTGGGGACCCTGCCCCGAGCAGGCAAACAGCTCCTGTTTTCCCTGAGCTCAGCAGTCAGGCCTGATAAAGGATGGGATGGAGCAGCTCGGAGGAAAGGAGAAAAGACTTTCAGCACTGGCTCTCCTCCCATCAGATAGAGAGTGAGGCTGCACTAAGTCCCTGAGATACTGCTGGGGACAGCCCTGTGGCCCTGGGACACGGCCAGGCTGGGCAGTGACGGCTGCAGGGAACTCGGGGGGTTCCCTGAACACAGGGAGATGTGACCACCCGAGCCCCCCAGCACACTGCACCCTGAGCATACACCCTGCCACCGGGGTGACAAGGCATGGCAGCCTGCAGGGTCACACCAAACCTTTCCCAAAGCTCAGCTGCGGGAGCAGCTTCACCCCACTGCTGGGAACAGAATGGGTTTGGATGGAGGAGACCTCCAAGATCACCCACCCCAACCCCTGGTCAGCTGGAAGCTCACCCCTAAGCCATGTCCCTAAGGACCACACACCCTGCAAATACCTCTGGGGATGGTGACTCCACCACTGCCCTGGGCAGACTAGATG
>JAAWXA010000008.1:512304-547665 GCA_038090715.1 Florisuga fusca | reverse complement strand
CCACTGCCCTGGGCAGACTATTCCCATGTCTGACAACCCTTCCAGAGATAAAATGTCTCCTAATATCCAGCCCAAAGCTCCCCTGGTGTGGCTTGCATCCATCTCCTCTGGTCCTGTCACACACACCAAGGAGAAGAGGCTTTCTCCCTCCCTGCTCCACCCTCCTTTGAGGTGGTTGGAGAGTGAGCAGCTCTCCTTGCAGCCTCCTCTTCTCCAGACCAGCTCCATATTCAGCACCTGTTCACAGGCACGCTCCCTGCCTCAGTTTCCCCAGCTGTCCAAATCTGTGCAAGAGCCTCTCTGGGCTCTCTGACCCCATGGGACTCCTCTGCCAGCCCCACGGCAGCCCCTGCCAGGCAGGAGGGGAGGGCAAGGGGGGCTCCTGCCTGACCCCCCACCTCCCTTCTCCCTCCTGGGGGTTCGGGGAGCAGAGTTAGCAGCTCTCCCAGGCCCCCAGCGCTGCTTGGAGCTCTAAGGCACGGATGCTGTGCCCGGGGGGTGACTGTTTGTGTCCCCAGACTCAGAGCACAGCCAGCCCCTCTCCTGCCTCCCTGCCGACGGCTTTTGTGGCAGGGAGACATTGCCACCTGGTGCCTGTCCCTGGGCAGGACACTCCTCCCGCACCCAGGGACAGTCTGCTCTGCTTTGATCTGCCCTTCTCTGCTCTGTCCTGCCCTGCTCTGTCCTGCCCTGTCCTGCTCTGTCCTGCTCTGCCAGCCTGGGGGGCTGTGGGGAACCTTTCCCACCTCCACCACCCCAGCTCCTAGATGTCATTGCCCTTGCTTTCTCACCCTCCTGCTATGGTTATTTCTCTGGAAATGCTCTGTGTGGACAGGTGACCATTAAGACTTTATTTTTTTTTTTAATACTGAATGATTCTGCATTAACACAGAGCTGCTGTGCTCTCCATGAACAGAAGGAGCAGCCCCTGCTTGTCTGTAACACGAGCTCCTGAGCTCCACAGAAACAGCTACAGACCTGACACCTGGCAGAGCATCAGGCCCTCTGCAATTAATGACATCTGCATTTTGTTTTTTAGTGGGTTTGTATTTTTAAAAGTACTCGAATAGTTAATAAGTGCAGAAAATAAAGTTCCATGCTTTCAAATAAACACTGTAGCCATGAGGAGGAAAAAAAGATCTAAGCATAAATCTGTGTGACCCAAAACAAAACCAGAAACAGCTGGCTGGCTGCTTTCTGCTCCTCAAAAGTCTTGCTCCTTCCTGCTCCAAAATCCATGTCCCCTGCAGCAGGGGCCTCCTGGGTGAAGCCTCAGAGGTGTCCCTGCCTGCTGCAGAGGAGCATGGAGTGCCAGCCTGGAGTGCCCCTAATGCCTGGCCAGGAGCTAAGGAACCCCACGGCAGCCTGGAGGAGAGGAAGGGGTCTGAAGTGCATCACCTGGAGAATGCACGGCCCTACAGCAATAAGCTGCTTTCTGAGACCCAGCAGAGGGCCTAGGCAGTTGGTAATAATGGCCTTTCTCAGGTATGTGCTAGCTGAGCAATTAAAAGAAAATTAAACTGACATTTCTAACTTGCAGTGTAAGAGAGATGGTGCAGTGGTGAAATAATTAAAAGTTACTGCTGGGAACATACTGTTCTCACCAGTCTGTTGTGAAGAACAAAAGGGCAAGAAGTGTTTTTTACTTTTCTCTTTTTTTTTTCTGTCTTTCTTGATAATTAATTGCTAGATATTGCTGTGTTCCCCAAATACTAGAACCCAAGGGTTTTCCAAATGAAGACAGATTTAATGATTGGTTCCTGGACTACACAGCCTCACCCAATGACAACACTTTGCCAGCCAGATGTCCCCACTCAAGTTATTCACATGAAGGACTCAAAGCTTCGTTTTCTGGTTTATAGCACTTGCCTGAAAAGTCTTTCCAGCAACTGCCTGGGAGCAGCTCCGTGATGAGGTTGCAGTACTGTCCTTTGCTGTTCTTACTGTGCAGCATCATTTCCTTCCCCATCAGCTGTACTGGTGCCCCAGCTGCATCTGAGCCTCTTGGACAGGGGAAATGGGTCTCTGGATGGGAATCACCTTGGAGTATCCCCATGCAGATGGCACCTCAGCTGGCCACCTCTGGAAAGGGGCTCCCCAGCTGTTTTCCACAGCTTCATGAACACAGTGCTTGGGAAGGGAGGTTCACCCCCCCCAGACTGGGAGCAGAGGCAGTCCTGAAAGACAAGGAGTGGGAAGGAGACAGCAGCTGTGCCATGCTGAGCTCTGCATTGCAGTGAGGGCCCTGCTGAGTGTGAGGACACAGAAAGCCCCCTTCACCTCTCATTAGCTAAAAGAAAAGACTGATACTTACTAAGTGTCTGCTCACCAGATGCCAGTCAGGTCAGGATCCAAGTCCCATAAAGCTCCTCACATGAACCTCACGCTCCTCAACAGCCCCCCAGCCATCCCTGCCCCCATCCTTACCAAGGTCAGCTTCCATCCAGCAGCTGTAACCCTCTGCTAGCAGGAATACTTCCATGGGGTTGCACTGAGCCACATTACAGAGCAGGGACTCTCCTCAATGGAAATATCAATGCCTTCTTTTTTTTTTCTTTTTTTTTTTTCCAGGCTCCTGGGGCAAGCATTTGGCAGCCAGCAGACACTTCTACAAGCCAGCTGATGATCTTTTTAAACACGTAAGTTATAAATATGAAATCTAGTTAAATCTGTCTCAAGAGCTTCTGAAACACAGGTACTAAGACACACACACACCTTCCTAAGGGGCTGCACAGGGGAGCTCAGTTAGATTGCACCATAACCTCAGGGTCTGGAAGACTGAAAGCTGTATTGTACCTTCCCCCAGTTCCCTGTCCCAAACAAGGCAAACAACTCATCCATCACACACCACTTACCAAGCAAAAGTCTTCAGACCAAGTCCTTTAACAACTGCTGACCCTTCAGGTTTCAGTAGCTCTTCTTTCTCAGTGGCTGTCAGTCCACCAGGCAATCCAACAGAACATGCTGAAGTCATTAAACCAGCCCTGCTGACCACACCAGTAATATTTTTAGAAGCAGAAGCAATGGTCAAAGTATGGAGGAAAAATAAAATCAGAACCACCTCTTTCAAGCAGGACAACAGAGGCTGGGCAAGAAACAAAACATGCTGACTCTTTGGGGTAAAACTTACCACATCCAACAAAGAACACCCCTGCATGGAGGAAGATGTTTCTTTTCAAGCCATGCCAGGCAGTTATCTGGCAGAGCTGTCAGATGGCAAGCTGGTGGTCAGGCTGCCTTCCAACCCATGCATGGCTCTGAGCCCAGGGACTTGCTCCTTCAGAGTCCAAAATGTCTGCAGAAACAGAGCTGCTGAGCACAAACCACTGCTCCCACTTCCAGACTTGAAGCACACAGGTAACAACATGAAGCCCTCAGTGAGAAAAGAGCTTTTCTTCTAGAAGCGGAACAAGAGGGAAGCCGTGATGTGAGCTGCAAGAGCAGGTTGATTTCAGCACACCCTCCTGTGGATAAGAGCATCACCAGGTGTCAGGGGAAGCTGAGCAGCACAGCCATCCCACAGGGAACTTACAGACCTGCTCCAGGGACCAGTCCCTGCTCACTGGGTGCTCTTTTAAGATGACTCTACCCTTGCACAGGCCTGTAATTTTTTAACTTCTCCAAAGGATGAGACACAGCTGGGAACATCCAAATTAAATTGTTGATTTCCTTCCTACTTGCAGTATGTTACCCCGGTGAAACACAACTCATCTGCCCTTCTGGGGGCAAGATCTCAGCCCCTCCTGCTCTCTTAAGCAGGAAAACTGCACTGAGGGCTCCCTACGCCAACAGAAACTTCCCAAGAGAAGCAGACCATCATATGATGAAGCTTCACTTTAAATAAAAGCTGCCTGCTCCAGAGATTTCAGTGCCCTTTGCTCAGATCCACTGACAGATGATGGATTGTTGAGTGTTCCCTCTTTACATCAGGGACTCCTGCTGCAGACTCCTCTGTGTGGGGAGAAGGCAAGTGGTGTAAGAAGAGGAGACTGGTACATGGAGGTGCAGCACATATCCTTTGTTCAGGGTGCTATGTCTGCACTCCACAGGCACAGATGTATTTACCATGCATTGCCTTTGTTAATGAAGTAAGGAAGCAGCAGGGTAGCTGCCAAGGACTGACCAATGATTCCAGGTCACTGGGGGCCAGGAGTCTGCAGCACTGGAGCTATTCTGACTGCTTAGTATCCAGATAATTATCCTGTGATGGAAATAAACTGGGCAGAAGTGATGTAGCGAGGGAGCAGGAAAATTATCAAAGAGCAAAGGGTATTTCTATGTTCTACTGCTCACAAGCACCACGCAGCAATCAGGAGCTCCCACACAAGAGGGATCCCCAGCCCAGCAGGGCTCCAGCCCTGTGCCTGTGCCCAAGTGCTCTCCCAATGCCCTGGAAATGAGGGCCCATGGGCTGCACAGCATCAAAAGAACAGATCCTGCCATGGCCTTTACAGATGCTAATGGCCAACAGACACACTGCCTACTCTGACCAAAGACAAATTACTTTTGCTGCAGCCACACGAGTGCTTCACACCCTCTCTAATGAAGCAGAGCTGCAGAGCAGGTGCATCTGCTCACTGTGTTTCAGGCAGATACCTGGCTGGCTGTGTCTGCTGGAGGCTAGCAGCAACCCAGGATGATGCTGTGGGAGTGTCAGGGCCTGGGGAAGATTTCCAAACCTCGACATTAAAAATGTAAAGTGAAAAAGTGACAATATCCGAGTTTAATTAAGCTCCAAGGGACTTCCCGTAGCTTGCACAGGAGTTAGTAGAAGTTTCTTTGAAGAGGGTTTGCACACTTTTCCCAGAAACCATCACTGTTTTAATTACTCCTTTCACACATCCAAGCACTTTACATGCAAGTCAACCTTCCAGGCAAGTATGTTTTTAATAACCTTTTAGTTAAGCCTAGTAGTTTTAATTTCACCAACCATTTACTCTTCCCATTAAACAGACCTTTGCTCAAAACACTTCCACCATATGCCCTTACAGGTACAAATTCCACCAACTGCTAACACCAAGCAGCAGAGTAACGAGATGCTCTCCAGTACCACAGCTGCCTAAGCAAAACAGTCACACAACATAAAGGTGCAGTTCAGTTGAATATTAAGACCCCCTGCAGCAGAGAACACAGTGCCTGGGGGAGAAGCAGGATGCTGAAAAGGGGAGACAGTAGCTGACAACTTCAAAATGGGTTTAGAAGATGAGGATGGAAGTTTAATACACATAATCTTCTGGAATGGCTTTGTCACCTTGCTATCTGCCCTCTCCCCAGGTCATTCAGATTGTGTTGAGCAGCTTGGTCCCCACAGAACTCCACTGATGTCCTCTCTGCAGATCATTTACATACAGTCTTTGTTCGGACAGGGTTTTTTCCATGCAAAGATTTTTCCTCTCAGAGATGCTTAGTAGCCCTCAGATAAGACCAACGCTTTGCTAAGTGGCCTCATTAAAAGCTCTTCAGAAGAAAACCATACTGGAACTACCTGCAGAGGGGAGTTTGAAGTCACACTCAGGGCTGTAGTGCAGGGTTCAGAGCCATCCCCTACCTAACAAAAGTACATCCTCATTTCAGAGACAATATAGCACATTCCTAAGAAGTGGGATGCCCATCAGTTCCCTATCTGCAGACTTCTTTGAGAAATGAAATGAAAATAACTCAGAAATAAAATCTGCTGAGCTGGAAGGGACCCATCGGGATCATCAACAGACATCCAACTAACCACATGAAAGGGACTGGTACTCTCTTAGAAACATTTATGAAATAACCCTTAAGTTTATTAAAGAATTATTTTGTGGTTTGTTTTATTTTAAATAACCAACACAATACTTCTCCTCCAAATAAAACATTTTAAAAATTGAGTGGAAAGAAAAACTCATCAAAATGCAAGGAGAGAAGGGAGAAAGGAACAACTCTGCACTGCTCTAACTTAGCAAAGACCTGCAACAACAACCTCCAAACCCAGTGCCAAAGAGCCATCACATTTCAGAGGGTGCCAGGGCCGACTTCTCCAGTGACCACAACTGCAGAGTGAAGTCTTTCAACCTGTGCACCCTTGCCAAACGGGTGATGCACCAGCAAACTGAGAGTGCTAGCACATGAGTGATTTTTCAGTCTTCGAAGGTCTCACATCTCATTACTCAGTAGCAATCAGGTTATTTTTCTCCCACAAACCCAGTTTAAAGCCAGTGAGTGCAATCCCTAGCAGCACGAGCTCAAGAGACCCCCAGGACACGTTCCCCATCAGCCACTGCCAGGACCTGGGTCTGGACCGCCCAGAGCAGACCCAGCGGAGTTTCCTCCAAGCCGAGCAGAAGCAAGCAAGGTGAGCACCACTGGCAGTGAGCTCGAGACTCAGTCCTTGTCCAGCCTGTGGGTGCGCTGGTGCCTCTGCAGGGTGCCCGACTCAGTGAAGCAGTGACCACAGTGGCTGCAGGAGAAGGGCTTCTCCCCGCTGTGGATGCGGAGGTGGTGCTAGAGCGACGCCAGCCGGGTGAAGGTCCCCCCACACTCCCCGCAGGAGAAGGGCCTCTCCCCAGAGTGAGTCTGACGGTGCCTTTTCAGCCTGAGCAGCTGGACGAAGGCCATGCCACACTCCTCACACCTGTAGGGTCTGTCTTGCCGGTGGATCACCTTGTGCTTGGAAAGCAGGTTGGGCTTACCGAAGCTCTTGCCGCACGTCGGGCAGGTGTAAGGTTTGTAGTCATCTTCTTCCTCGGGCTTCTGGTTCTCCACACAAGGCTGGTCAGGGTACTCCCCGGCAGGGTGGTTATGGTGCACTGTGGACCATGGATTCCTGGCCATGCCCTTTCCCAGGATGACCATGGAGCGCTCGATCTTGTGGACGTTGTGTAGGTGCCTCCAGACGTCGGCAGTGGGGATGAAACCCTTGTCACACTCCGGGCACCTGTGGGGCCTGTCACTGGAGTGAATGAGCTTGTGCATGCGCAGATTGGCTGCACGGGAGAACTCTTTGGCACAGAAGGGACATTGGTACGAGTTCTCCACGAGGTGAGTTTGCTTATGTTTCTGCAGCTCATTCAGACCCTGGAAAGAGGAACCACACTTCTTGCACCCATATGGCAAAGCTTCTCCAGAAGTGGGTTCCAGGTCCTCACCAAACACATGAGCAAGAATGGTATTTTCATTATCATCACATACTCTTCTTCGTGGTTTCTTGGGCCCCTCTAAGTCTTTATCTTCAAAGTTGGTGCTGGAGGGGACAAACACCCCAGCTGTACCCTCACCTCGTTTCTGGTAGCAGTTCTTACAGGTTCCTTTGTCTTCCCACTGCAACTCTGCAGGAAGCTCCTGCTTACCTGGAGGTCCAGCAGAGCTGGAAGGAGGACTGCATTTCTGTGAGCAGCTCATGTCTACCTCCTGCTGGAGGCTGGATGGGTGGCCCACCTGCTGAGTGGTCGTTCTGGAACAATTTGGATGCTTCTCACCTGTGTCACAGATGTTATTCTCAAAGTCCCAGTCGACATCCATCCTCTGAGGTGTGAGCTGCAGATGAACACAGTGTATCACTGATGTGTATGCCAAGAGCTTCACATCTTTCCTGGTAAGTCCATCTCATTCTCAGCTCTCTTCAGAGTCCTCCCTAGAAAATAAAACACCCATTTCATCAGTGATTTTACAGGTATTAACATAACTTCATCATAGTGAAATTTGTTTTTTTTAAGAATGGGACAGACTACAGAAGAATCAGATTAAGCTACTATTATATATGTAGAAAATATACATCCAGTATACAAACTATAGACAGACTACATTTAACAGAGTTAAATCCTGTCATAACCCAGCCTTTACTACAACTATAAATTGATAAATATTTTCCATTTTCAATTCACTAAAGAGGAGAAATCTTCACAACTTTGGTGTGCAAACCCTTTAGGTGAAATCCTAAAAACCATGGCTGCCCCTACCACAGGTATTTTACTGAGGATTCATGCTTAGCCCTCTCTAATTACAAAGCAGGAGCACCAGTCACAAAGTGTTTTCTCTCCAAAACTACTTAGATAACACTGCGAGACCCAGAAACTGTGTCAGAAGCCAAACCCAGAAGCAATGTACAGAAGAGGGGTCTGGAGAGCTCCCAGCTGGTCCTCCCACCCTGACCAGCATCAGCAGAACCCACTTTTTATATTCCTTTTACTCCCACTGTCTCTTCACTCCCTCTTAGGAGCACTTGTCTGGGTGAGGCTTCTCTGAACACAAACCCATGGGTCTGTGGAACCACACTGCATCTCCACGCATATGTAGAGCTTGTCTGGTTTGTTCCAGTGGGTTGAAACAGTTCTAGAGGCAACGTGCATGAAGTGAAAGGTCTTATTCACATCTCTGGACAGGCCAGCTCCAGCCAGAGACACAAGCTGTGCTTTCTTCTGCTGCTGTGCAGGAAACAAGCCTGAACTGCTCTTCTTCAGCAGTCACTGCCTGGAACAGAGTGGATCAGCTCACTCCCCATTAATTTAAGACTGTTCCCATTAATTTAACAATAATAAGAGGAGCCCCTCCTCACCTCCAGCCAGGGGCTGAGCACCTCACGGCTGGCTCCCCTACCCTGTCACTGACCTTTGCTTTTTCTCTCCTCTTCCCCTTTTTTTTCCTTTGCTGAACTACATGAAAACTTCTCCAGACAGGCTCCGGCTGGCACTGCCTGGCTGCAGAAAACTCCACGACAAAGGGCCCGCCCGGTTCCCAGGGGGAGGGAATATTTAAATCACGATGACGCGCTTTAAACTAATAATAATGATGAAAATAAAAAGTAGTTGAAAAAAAAATCCACAATAATTTAAAAAAAAAAAAAAAAAAAAAANTGGAGTCCAACCCCTCCAGCAGTCACACAGAACACATCCAGGTGGGGTTTGGATGGCTCCAGAGAAGGAGACTCCACAACCTCCCTGGGCAGCCTGGGACAGGGCTCCCTCACCCTGATTTTTTTCTCATATTTATGTGGAACCTCCTGTGCCCCAGTTTGTACCCATCACCCCTTGTCCTGTCATGGGACATCACAGAGAAGAGCCTGGCTCCATCCTCCTGGCACTCTCCCTTTACATATTCATAAGTATTAATGAGACCACTGCTCATTCTCTTTTTGTCCAAGCTGCAGAGCCCCAGCTCCTCAGCCTCTCCTCACCAGGAGATGTTCCACTCCCTTCAGCATCTTGGTGGCTCTGTGCTGGACTCTCTCCAGCAGTTCCCTGTCCTTCTGGAACTGAGGGGCCCAGAACTGGACACAATATTCCAGATGTGGCCTCACCAGGGCAGAGTAGAGGGGGAGGAGAACCTCTCCTGACCCACTGACCACCCCCTTCTAATGCCCCCCAGGAATGTCAGTTTAATTGAAAATACTTCAGTAGTGATAAATAATGCAGAACACTCCAGATGGTACCTCGTGGGTTGGATCAAGGTCCCAGGACAACTCTCTGCAGTGCACTGTGTCTTCTCTAGTCAATTTGAGGAGAGACAGAAAAAGGCTCCCATGGCAAGGTAATAAAACCAGCATGTACACACCCCAACACTTAGACCAACAAGTGTCAACACAGTCATAAAATTCGTAATTACAGTCCCAAAATGAGCCTCTTGGCTTTCAGTAATGATGAACAGGCCACTCTACTAATGTTTCCCTTTTAACCTAAAATAACAAACAAATATATTGTCGTTTTTGTGCAGAGATCATCTCATCCACACTGGTCTTTAGACAAATACACTTAGCTCTATCAAGTTCCACAGATTTTAATTTTTTTCACCTAATACAGAGGTATTTAAAATGCACTCTGCCTTCTCTTTCACATGTTGTATTTATAAGCCTGTGGTTTCATTAAATTCTGCATTCTAAACCTTTCCCATTAGGCTTGATGAATTATTCCAGCATACACAAAAAATTCAGCTGTAATCCTCAAGGAGAAGGCAGGAAGATAGGTGAAACACCTCTCTCTTTACAAATACAGTTCCTACTAAAATTTCGTTGTTGATGCTTCATACCCATCCTATATTTATGTTCCAGACACACACATATATACATGGACCCCAAAACCTGCTTTTTATTTATGCTTCCTAACTTCTATGTCTTTGTAAATGTGAAGGACAGGTGAGTATCTAATCTGTTTGTCAGTTACATCAGCTTTAGGGTCAGGTTTGGGGTTTTTTTGTTTTTTAAAGATTAGACTCTACACTCTGGGAGTACTGTGTCCCCTTCTGGAGACCCCAACAACAGAAGGACAAAGAGCTCCTGGAGCACATCCAGAGGAGAGCAACTAAAATATTCGGGGGGCAATGATTCCATCTTTCCGTTAAACTCCCTAAAAAGTACAAACTTGCTGTTAAAATAGGAGATTGACGTAATTTACCAAGGGTTTAAAATCAAGTGACAAGAACCTCCCCGTGTCACACCTCCCCCGTGGGACGGACACAATCACAGAACAGCCCCTGCCACTCCCCCGGTGTGACTGGTACCACCAGAACCAGCCCCCACCGCAGTGACTGACACTGCCAAGGACAATCCCATCGGACACCCGGGACCAGCCAGAGTGTCCTTCCGAGACCAGCCCTTGTCACCCCCCAGTATGCCTGACGGGGATCAGTCACCCCCACAGCCCCTCAGCATCACGGTGTCCAGTCCGTGTCCCTCTGTGGGGCTGAGGAACAGCCTCTGCTTACAGAGGTGCTGCAAAAACACACCAGGAGACATCCCCACCGTGCTCCCAGGAGGAGCAGCCTGGTCGGTAGGGTCCTTAGCCATGGAAAATGCCTTCGGAGCTTCAAAGACTCCCCCCAGAAAAAGAGATGTGCCCGATCTCCAACATGTGTTCAAGGCCACCTGCTCAATCCTTCTGTGCAACCCACCTGTGAGGTGGGAAGGATATCAGGCTGTGGGCAGCTTTAGAATAAAGACTGAAAAGCCCAGAAAATCCTCAGCTGCTGGATGAAAACCCTTGACTTGCCACTGTGACAGGGTTAGGGCTGCTGAGCTGTGGGAGACACAGCTCCTTTTCCTACACCTCATCTCAGCTTCATGGTGATAATCTGCATCCCAGCTTCTCAGGATTGTTTTTCCTCCCAGGAGGCTTACACAGGCACAGTCCTAGGGACACGCTGTCTCTAACCAAAACTCACAGCATTCAGGAGACTGAACTCTCTCCTGGGGGCACCAGTTCCCCCCGCTCAGCAGTTCAGCCTTCATCTCAGCTGTCACACCCAGTTCGATGGGATGTTTTTTTCACATCAGTTCTCCTGGCTGTACTCTGACACAGGTTTTTCACCAACACAGGGTGCCTGGATGCAACCTGGAGCCCAAGCCGGGGTCTGCCATGCCTGCTGAACGCTGTCATCAGTTCCCCAAGCAGCTGACAGAAGGGGCTGCACGGGTGCAGGGTGCCTATGAGCAATCCCCTCAATATGCAGACTTCCCGGGAGAAGCCTCCGGATCCAGGACTCTGCTAAAGGAAGGCAGGGGGATGGTGCTTGTGCTATGCAGATGAGCTGTCACATTGTCTCCCACACAAGACCGTCTCCAAAGGAACCTACACCTACCCCGAATATCCTGCAGCATATGGACATTTATAGGTCAGCCTGGAAAAAAGTGAGAGTAATGATTGTCCAAAAAAAGCAGGAACCCAAATAATTTGTTATTTTGGAGAATGCGGACATGGAACAGGTTGAATTATGCATACCTGAGAGCCATTAGGAAATGTTAGACCACCTCTAAAATGCATTAGAAGAAAAAAAATGCTTTCAGCTTTCTTTGCAAGAAGCGAGTGCAGTATGTAAATAGGATTCCCCAACAAAATTCAGTGCTGGAATGAGTACACAACTGTGTTGTAGCCTGCTGTTGTTATGGGGACAGGGTCTGAGGTCTCATCCTCACTGCCAGAAACACCATCAGGCTGAAATGCTGACAGAAGAGCTTTACCTTCACTGCAGGAGGTACTGCAATGTATTTTCCAGGAACTCCCCCTGTAGTGATTTCAGAGCAAACCCAGAATTTTTATCACCCTTATTGAAAATGAGATGGAAAAAAAAAAAACCCAGCAAAAAAACCCCAGCAACTTCTGGTGCCAGCTCTGTGAAAGCAACACTTGTCCTGACAGCATACTGGTAGATGAGTTAAAATTGAAGACCAACCAACAGAGCAGTGTTCTAGGTGCTGAGGGAGGAAGGGGACTGGAAGACTCCAAAATCCACTTGCATTTCCAAACTTTCAGCTTCTGCTCCAGCAGGTGCCTGCCCCATCTCCCAGCTGCATGCACCATCCTCAGTAAATGTTTCCAAAGCTTTAGCCTCTCTCTAAGAGCAGAACCCTCTGTTGACTGACACCTCTGCTGGAGAGATGCCTATAATTAGCATCAGAGAGTTTGGGGAGGAAGCTTTTTCTTTTTTTAAATTTGGATGTTGCACTTTTAAAACAAAACACTTTGCTTAAAACATCAGCACATCAGTTCATAATTGCAGAGTGGGGAAGTGGAACACATCAGTAGTTGAAAAAACATTTAATTTGCAGGGAAGTGACTGGAGATTTTGCACAGAAGGGGGCAAAAGGAGATAAGACAGGCAGTCTGCTTGCACTCAGCTCTTGGGAAACCTGTGCAGCAGAGACTTGCTCTGTGTAAGGGAAGCAAGGAGGCAAAGAAAGAAAACCTGTAGAAACACTTCCCTTCCCTTCCCTTCTCCCCCTGTGTGTGCAAACTCACCAGGTCAATTATTGGACCACAGCTTGACCAGGGGAGACAGTCCCTCTCCATCAGAACAGATCCCGCTCACATCTCTGCTGGGATCTGCTCACAGGCTGGACTGTGCTGGGGACACTGTTCACAAAAGTTCTATTCACAGGAGACAATCCCCCTGCCCTGAACATTGTTAGTCACCCCCAGGATGACCAAGGTGCCCATCTCTGCTCGTTTGTATGAATGCCTTTTCCTTTGGCTCCTTTTTAGTTTTGTTTGTGGTAGCCCCCCTGGAAGAGCCAAGACATCCCTTGCCAAGAGGCAGCTATAGAGCCCCAGCTGGACACCTCTTTAGCAGTCTGACATCTCCCATGAAGGAGAAATTTGGAGTGAAGATGGTTGTGTGGGAGTGGGCACACTCAGGGCAGCAGAGCAGCTTTGCCTTCAGCCCTGCAAAGCTCTGTAAGAGCTGGATCTGCACTGTCCCAGGCATACAACCTGCCCGGGGCCGTGCTGCCAAGCTTTGTGCAAGCATCACAGCTTTCCAGGCTGACCTGGTCCAGCAAACCCCCTTTGCAGGGTCCACAGCTCCTGACTGCAGGAGAAGGACACCCAAATTTTACGAAGCAAACAAAGACTCCAGCAAAACCCCTCTGACCTGCGAGGCACAGAAGTTCTGGTCTGATTTCCATTTAGCAGCCTTCCTGACCTGAAGTCTCACAAACACCAGGGAGGCAGCACAAAGCACTTACCTGAAATAGAGGCAGCTCTGCTCCATCTGGGAGGAAAACAAACACCTAAAACTGTGGGAGATGGGAGAAAATTAAGTCCTGAATGAGTGCAGAAGGGAACAGAGTGTAACAGAACTAAACAGGTAATCGTTGATGGATTATCACAGGCTGATGCCAAACAAACCAGGAGAGAGAGCTTAAAAACAAATGATAACCAAGGCACTGCTTCAGCACAGTGTGGTTGGAGGCAATCTCATCTTTGGCACCTCTGTATTTGCTTTTTTGAAACCCTGCATTTACTCAAATTAAAAAAACATCACTTCCATGAATCTAGCTGATGTTATTCCCATCATTTTGCACATAGATGCTCTACAAGTGCCTCTGTAACTTCACACAAAGTAAACCTTATTTGATCTAAAGCAATCAGCTTGCCAAGTAAAATCCAAGCTGTCTTCCTTTTTTTTTTTTTTTTTCCGGAGAACTGAAACTTGAGCTAATGAGTCATAAAATGTAAAATGCTCAGAAAACACGAGGAAAAAAGAAGTTAAAATAGTTATTCTTGTTCAACTGAAGAACCTATTGGTTATCTGTCCTAGATTTAATTAGTGAAAACCACAAAGACTGGCTGGCTCAGCACAAAATTTCTGACCTGAGCCAATTTCACATTTGACAGGACAAAACTGCTGCTCAGAAGAGCTGGCTGAACATCACCTGTGAAGCATGCATGCTCACGGGCTATCAGGGGGGACACAAACCCAGCCCCCTTTTCAGGAAAAAGACATCTCTCAGGTTCAACAAGCTCGAGGAGCAGCCGGGGGGGTAACCTGGGTACCTTTGGCTCCCAAAGGTTGTCTTGGAGTGTGGGTCTGTCTGCTGCCAACTTTTGGGTTCCTTTGAAACAGGAGGATCAGGGGCAGAGCAGAGCAGAGCAGCCAACACCATCAAAGCCTCTGTCATAGGCAATAACTTCAAGAATCCCAAACCACTTATAAGTATGTGGTATCCATATAGAAATTAATGGCCCATTGACTGCAAGCAGCAAAGTACAAGGCAAAACCAGATTTGTTGATGTATCTCTTTGCCATTTGCTGCCTGCCCTCATGCTGGAAGTGTTTCTGGCTATGGTTACTGTTAATTGCCTTTTAGCTGAGAGTGGAGGTTGGAGCCGAGATGGGGTTTCACAGGGTTAGGCAATTACACAAACATCCAGATGCACAAAATTTCCCTGGTTTGTAATCAAGAGAAGGCAAAACACAGCAAGTTATCTTGGACCTAAAGAGCTGGGAAAAAAAATCCCAAGGTCTGACTGACCAAGTATCGTGGGTTTAGGCAGTAATTGGGCAGTGACAAATGCTCTCTGCTATTCCCCACTACCCTCCTGGGGGAAGATGAAGAAAAGAGTAAGGAGAGAGACTTTAAGGCTGGAAGAAAAAGCTCGGGTAGGCTTAATGAGGCAGTAATAGCAAATTACAAATGTAAACACAAATATGTAAACACAGAGCTCTCCCCCCACAGCTGGCAATGACTTCCCACCCAAAACATCCCACACTGGACTGGGCAGCAGAGGAGGGTGCCCAATCCAGGGTCTCAGAGAGAGTTTGTAAGAGTCTTAGAGCACCCAAGCTGGCCCTACCTGGGAAGGCAGGAGGCAACCTGTCCCAGGGGTGATGTTGTTCTCCATTGAGGAAATGAGCACCAGGAGGAAGGGCAGCAGACAGCCCTTAACCCAGCTAACACACCAGCCAAAAAAAGCCCCCAAAGGGCTGTCTTGGGACCCATTTTATACTGAGCACTATGGGGAGGGGCAGTGTTTGGCCCATTTGGGTCACCTGTCCCATCCTCTCCTCCCGTGGGCTCAGCTGCTCCCCATTCTCAGTGCCACATCCACAGCCTGGCAGCTGCTGCTGGGCTCCCAGCCAGGGGGTGTCTGTCCTGGTCCTCTCAAACCAGAACACCAAGGAAACGTCAAGGAGGGTGAAAAAATGAATCACTGCCTCCTTGTGCTTCATCTGTTACAGCTCAGAGATTAAAAATTCCACCACGGTTTCTTGAATTTTAACTCATCAACAGGAACACACAGAAGCATCGTATTTTCAAACACACGACATCTTTCTGAAGACATTCTTCCCAAGGAGGGCTTCCTTGTGTGGTGTCATTATCTCCCACAGATCTGCTTTGGAAATTTCCTCTCGGGGCTCCTCCAAGTTGACAAGTGAATTCTCTGCATCTGAAACATTTGTTCAGAGGCTGCCAGGCTCATCAGTCACTTCCCGAGAAGGAGGCAGTCCAGGGGGGTCTCTGCAATTCCCCCTCCCAGTGCCCCTGCAGAAATAATGTTATCGAGGGGACAGTGACCAGTGCCACATGTCTGGGCCACTCGTCTCTCTGTGACACTGCTCATTTCTCAACATCAGAGCTGGGAACACTGACACTGCCTGGCCTTGGTCCTGACACCCACGTCACAAACACATCACAGGGGAGAGTGTGCCCTGGCCTGGCCTGAGCAGGACTTCCAGCCCCCCAGGGACCACCTGCTCGGAGGGTTTGGAGGGAGAAGGCACCCCACTCCCTGCCATGCACCCACACAGGGCCAACTGCTTTGGACCTGTCCAGACAGGAAAAAAAAACCTCATCCCCTTTGCCCCCCAGCATGGGATTATTTAACAGTCACCTTTGGGCTGCTGGTAATTCTTCATGGGGTGTACAAGTGATTTATGGCATCACTTTGTAGCTTCATGGGTGGACAAGGAGATGATGGCTGGATCTCAGGCAGCATCTAGACAGGTGGGTTATCAAAGGCCTTTAGCAGCTCCCTGTTTACTTAATGAAGAGCTCTGACTGCAACTTCATCATTCATCATTAACGAAGCACTTAGTTGTCTTATCTCTGAACAGTGTGATCTCTTGTGTACCCATAAATCAGCCTCTCTCTAGCAAGAAATCTCAGTTTTCACCTCGCCAGCTCTTTCTGAAAGTGAAGGCTCTGCCATGAGAAGGAAAAATACCTTCCCCTTCTCATACTCAGACACACTAAATGACAATCTTTTCCCTTTCAAATGTTATTCACTAATTTTCATTCCATGTTCACCAATAATTAAAACAATTTTGTGTAGTTTCTTATTCTTTTTTCATCTTCTGTGTTCATGTCACACAAGTGAAGATTGGAGCTGTTGGTCTCTTTGAAAGGACCCGTTTGTCATCTCTGTTCCCCTTACAGGCTGGTGCTGCTCTGCTGCACGTCTGACACCAGGTGAACCCAGTGGTGAACATGTGTGGAGATGTGTCACAGGAGAAAGAGTGATACTAATTCATCCTGCTAACAGAGGTATCACACTGCATTTTCAGCCTCACCTTTACTGCTGTGTCTCTGGTTTCTGCAGCCAAAAGTTGAAGATTCATTGATTAACCAAAGAAGCTGGGAGATAACCGTGTGATTAAGATATTGGAGTGGGATCTGGGAGAACTGGGTTGATTTCTCAATCCTGGACTGGTTGCTATGGGATCTTATTCAAATCCCCACGTGGAGATGAACACAAAGCATCAGCAGTGCCAGCTCCTGGGGGGCTGCAGGCACTGTGGGCAAGGGCTGCTGCACCAGAGGGTTGTCACTAGTACCAGCCCGAGCCTCTCACTTCTGCTGTAAGACCACTAGGAATAACCCTTCCAGCCCTACATCCACGTTTCTTGTGTTCTGCAACTGGCCTTTCCTCAACCTTAGTTTTTTTTTCCAGAATCTGCTGTGACTGACTAAATCCCTCCTTTTACTGCTTTCCCCCCCCTCTCTTCTGTTTCCTAGTGAATGTCTTTACCTTCTGTCTCTTGCAAATGTGAACAGTTTTAATTAGGTGCTGTTGAAATGTCTTTTGCAGTTTGGCATCCTGTTTGGTTTCGCTTCTCTCGTTCTCTTTGCAGTTCTGTTCCTTCCCACATTGCTTATGTTTTCTTGTTTGTGGAAGCTCTTCTTTATATGCATAATTTAGTCATGCTGCACTTCAATTTCATCTCTAATAAGCATAAATAGGGAAAAGGGCACCTAAAGCCCATGTCTCCAGATGCTCCTCAAATAGTCCTCTTTTTCCCTAGCATGTCCCTCAAATATTAAGGGTTCCCAGCTGAACTCAAGGGCAAAGCACTCAGCTGGATGGGTTTGCTTCTTTTCAATCATATTCTTAAATACTTCTATCCTGCTACAACTTTAGAGACCATACTGTGCTCACACCTTCAGCTGAGGTCCAGAGCAGCAGGGAACAGCTCAAGAAATTCAACAAAGAAACAAAACCCAAGGGAGGGGGCTTTTCAAGGCAGTTCCTCATCTCTTCCTTTTCCTGCTCTGGGGCTGAACTACTGGAGCTTGCTTATGCTCAAGTTTCTATTACTGTGCCAGCAGCAAATCCAGATGGTCTTCTTCCCCTCCCAGAGGTTTTCCATCAGTGTCTCACTGCTCCGTCCTCAGTGCTCTCATCTCTGAGTGCTGGATGTTGTAAGTCATTTTTCTGTGTTAACCAGATCACAGCTGATGCAGTTACCTCCAGCTTATCTGGGGAAGGCAGTAATTTCAATTAAGCTGTGTTATGCATTTACTTCTAGTTTTATAAGAGAAGACAGACTTTCCCTTTTATTCTTCCTGATCCCCAACAGCAATACAACAAAAATCATAAAAAATAGGGTAGAAGTGAAGAGCAGAGGTCCAACAGTTCATGTCTCCAACACCAGGGCATGGTTATCTGCACCTAAAACCACTCCAAAGGGGTTTTTAAGTGGGTCCTCACACAATCTGCAGTCTCTCCCATGACCTGCTCCAGTACTCACCCCGTGCCTACCATGATCCTGTTTTCATTCCCTCCTCTGTCTTGTTCAAACTGCATCTGCTTTGCCCTTGTTGAATGGTTTGGGGTGAAGTCAGCCCCACCAAAAAACCCAGGATTTGAGCAGCAGGATCGGCATGGTGAATTTTAGGAGAAGTGGGTAAATTAACAGTGACACTTCTCTGAAATTAATTTTTCTGAGGTTTGACATAAGCCACTCAGGCGACCGCCTCCTGTCAGTTATGAGGGACATCTGCCTGGCTGAGAGGAAATCATTTTGCTACGTGTGGAAGAGGAGAGGATTAGGCAGAGGCAGCCTTGATGCGTGATGAATGGGATTCACAGGCAGATCCATGTGCTGCACAGCCCTCTGTCCATGGGAAGGTGAAAAACACAGCACTCCTTTGTTTTCTGGCTATCAGCAAAACCCCTTGAAGGTGGTGGGCTGAGGCATTTGTCTTCAGTCCTCACCTTGGCAAGTCCAGAGGCTTATCTGTTCTTCCAGAGCCTCTTTGTGGGAGCACACCAGTGTGTCTGGCTCTGGCTGACCTGGTGCAGCAACTCTGCCTTTGCACTGGGGACTTCTGCTCTAATGCCTTCTAGCACAGGTAAAGAACCTGGCTGTTATTCTCCTGCCACAAACAGGCAACACGAGGGCACATCCTTTAGCTTTTCCCCTGGAGAAGAGCACCTCATTCACTGCGTGCTCCTAGTTCAGTCCCGAGTGCTGAATTTGATTCCCTTCTGCTCTTAACAGAAGAGCTCAGGGGTCTGCTCAGGGCCCATAGTGAAAAACCCAAACTATTAACAAGTGACCTTTCATCCAGAGCAGAGGAAGTCTGCTCTAGAAATCAATCCCTTCAGCTGCATCTTTGAGGCTCCCTTTGGCTGCTTTGGAGGCCTCCAAGCCATTGATCTCCCTTGGGGCTCGAGCCATTTGTCCCCACGATGCAGTTCAGGTTCCAGCCAGAGACAGGAGGAGCCCAACCAACAGACAGCTCTGGGGATGGGATGGCTCAGGCAGAAGTGAAAGACTTTTCAAGGAACCCTTTTCAGCACTGACTCCTGCTCAGGTTTTTAAAGCCAGCATTGAAGTGACCTCCAAAAGGGTCCAGCAGGCTGTTTACCCAGTGTGGGCTCTGACACATCCTGGGCTTGCTCATCCTTAATGAAGTAGGAGAAGCCCTGAGTAACTCAGCTCTGACAGGCACCCTGACATTTTCTTTGCCAGTGGTGGGACACCTCCAAGATGCTCATGTCTGATAAGGTCTGGCTGGTCCCAATGTTTGCATTTACAAAGGAAGTGGGTAAGGATGTCTGCAGCTACTGGAGAATAAAAAATAAGCCTTTTTTTGCTGTGTGGATTGGAAACCTGAACTCCAGCATTAAGGCAGCTAAAATCAGCAGTTGCTTTTCCAAAAGCTGCCTAAGCAGCTGCTGTTTGATGTTTGTTTGCAAAGTTACTGCACACAAAAAACCCACAGTGGTAGCTGCACACAGAAGAAAACACATGGCTCCTTCCAGCCTGGAGTGTGTCAGTGTGTGTCTGGATGCTGGAGCTGGAGGCACTGCATCCCATGTGCTTTCTGGCTCTCAAAAAACCCCTGTGGTTTTTTGGGTGAGGTCCCCCTGGCTGCACTGTAACCACCTTGCAGTCACCTCATGTACCTCCCCTCAGTGTAAGAAAGCTCAAGAGGTAATTCTGTGTAATAAAGATGTTTTTTGTCTGACCTGGGGTAGAAGCCAGGACTCTTCCAGCCCTCGTGGTGGGTCTGATTCAGCATCACCACGTCTGCAGGTCCAAGTCCACTCGTGACAGCAGAGATGCAAAGGGTGAGCTCCAGTCCCACGGAGTGCTGTGCTGTAAGAAAATCAGCAGCCAGGGCAGAGAGGAGGAGGATGCCAGCAGCATGAATGCAACAGGCAGGAAATCCTTACAGAAGGAGATGATATGGTTAGACAAATTTGGGGGGAATACTGCAGATTATGTGCATACCAGTAAGGTAATGAAAGCACAGCCTGAATTTCAAGAGGACCTCACTGCAGTGTCAGCAATCAGCTCCTCTTTGCTGGTTAAGATAATTGCAATGATGGGGCAGCAATACCAGCAAGCAAGAAACACTCAGAGAAATGGTGACAGATACCAGAATAGGAAAGAAGTGTAGATTAAGCTGCAGAAGGTGACCTGCTGAGTGAAGGCCCTTCTCCATCATAGCTCCATGGTCACCAGGATGTTCAGCTACAATGAAATGACCTTGATAGGAACTTAATTAGAGTGAAAGAGGGAGGAAACAAATAGGGAAATAAATAAAAGATGGAGGCCTTTAAATTAATGGACAGCCCAGCAAGCAGGGCCTCTAAACCTACCCACTGGAGGAAAAACCAGATACTGCTGATCTGGCAGTGGAAGAAAATCTGAAAGAGTGCCAGGTGCTCCAGACACACCAGGAGCTCCATCAGCACCTGGGGCCAGGCTGCTCCTGCTGCTTGCTCCTGGGACATCAGGATCATCCTCAGGAACAGGAGGCTCATCCTGGCTGGGGCAGGGGCTGAGGCTGGGCAGCTCTTCCCTCCGCTCAAAGTTATCCCCAGACTGAAACCAGACACTGCACACTCCTGAGCTTATTCTCCTTCATCAATATTTTAATAGATATTGGGGTTTTTTACTGTAAGAGACATCACTTCTTGTTAATCTGAGTGCTGGAATGGCACTGGCAGGCAAAATACCTTGGCTCCAAACAAACCCTGGGGGAAAAAGGGAAATATATTCCTAGAAACAACAATTAGAAAGAATCTAATAGAGTAATAGGTTTTGTTTGGTATTGTTCTGGCACCAGCAGTCATCTTCCTCTTATTTTTAGGTCCTGACGACACCAACAGATTTTGGTTGTTTTGTTGTTTTTTTTTTTAAATGGGGTTTTATTGTTGTTATCATGAAAAAAACATCCCAATGAGAAAATTTCTGTAGTTTAATCACATTGATTGAAAATGCAATTAATTATTTCTGGAATTTAAGACTTTGTACCTCTAGATAGTCAGCAAAATATGTAGAGGTTTGCTGTTTGCCTGCATCCAGTGAGGAGGATAAGGACTTCCTGGCTGGCATTTGGGAAAGGATGGAGGGATGGGATGAGGAGAGAAAACAATCACTCTTACCTAGTGAGACACTAACAGGGTTTTAGATGAAGCATATTACACAGCCCAAGAGGCAGAATTTATGTTTATAAATACAAAACAAACAACAGAATCATCTTGTTTCATGTGACAGCCTCTTTCTTCGTGTTTTTCTTTCCAAGAGTTTAGTCATGGAAATATTTATTTGGGGATATTAGCTGCAGCAGCTATAACAAAACAAGGTCCCAAGTCTTATGAATGCCAGGTCTGGTATTGTTTGTCCTTCCACTAGATCATGAAATTCTTGATCTGTAATAAAAATGTGTGTTTTGAAGATCCTTTCCTGATGATTTCGTGCATCATTTTTTTTTTTTTTGGTGGCTGGATGGCAGGGTGGGGATTGCAAACCCAGACCAAGCTGTGTGAGCACAGCTGAGATAACTCGGTCCTCTTCCCATGGACTGCAGGTTTCCTGTTCTTCACTGGAAAAACCTCTTCTCCCCCCTGGTTACTGTGGAGTAGCAAGCAGAGAGGGGTTCACTGAACATCCCCATCTCTCCCCAGGACTGCTTGGCCAAAGGAAAAGGGAAGCACAGACCATCAGATGAGTCTCCTGGGAGCTGAATGTCTCCTTTCAATCTTGACATCCTCCAGACTGAGAAAGGACACTTGTTCCAGGGCTGGTCAAAAGGAGAGTTAACCAAACCCTTACAAACAGGGGAGTTTGTACATCAGAATCCATTCCCCCTACTGCACTTACTGTCAGGCTTGAGGCATTTTCTGTTCCTTCTCGAGTCCTTGGGATGAAGAGATATTGCTTATAAAACTGCTTGGCTGTGAGGAATAAAATACAAACTGTAAATTCATATTTTCAGAGTCTGTTCAGCTTAGATGTGACTTCTGGGCTCTGAGTTACACGAGATCCCATATACTTCAAGGGTTAATAACTGGTAAATACTTTCTCATTTGGGTGGGATTTCTTTTTTTCTTAAATTTATTTTTTATATTTTTACAATTACAAAAGGTATTTGCAAAACAATTTTTCTTTCCCAGATAGCTTCTGGCTGCTTTCAAGATGAAATTTGGCAGTCAGCATGAATTTCTTATTCAATAACAGATACAGATTCTGCACTTTAAAACTTGTGGCAGATACAGACCCAAGATATTTTTTTTTTTCCTCTCACAAATCTGCATTAAGAATCACACATGATTATTTTTTTTTCCTTTAAAGCAAAAGCTGCAACATAAAGCAGAAGAAGGTGTATAAACAGCAGTCAATTAGCCACAGATTGCCTGGACAGCTCCAGGGTAGAACGGGTTTTTATCAAAAATAAAGCCCTGGGAGCTGATGAATGCTGGGGAACCAGCAGGTATAGGGCTTTGTGGGTCTCTGGGGTCCCAAGCCATCCCCCCTCAGCCCTGCCTGATGGCTTTACAGGTTACCAAGCTCTGACGATGGGTGCCCATGGTTAAGGCTTTGGAACAGGGTTATTAATCAGCATCGCTGGAGGGGAACCCCTCGGCTCATCCTGCTCCCCCTGGGCTCTTGCATCCATCACCCTGGAGGGAGAAGCATCAGAGGAGAGGGAACCGTGCAGATGGAATTCTGACTTTGAAGTGAGGGAAACAGCGGCGGGTTGTTTTTCCTGGAGCTCCTTCCCATCTCCCATCCGCCACCCCCTTCCCTCAGTATCTCTGCAGACTTCTCCAGCCCTGGTTGAAGAGGCACAAGCTCCTCAGCTGGACCAGGGCCTCTGGGGAGCTGTTTGAAAAACATGAGACATTACCATTTGAAAAGGTATTCCCACACACACTCCTTGAGCAGGAAATGTGGCTTCCTTCTCCACCCACTTGGTCGCTAAGCAGCTTGGGGATAAATCCTGGAGACTATCCTGGCCACTGCGGGTAAAAGCCAGAACCCGCACTGGGATCATCTCTGGAGCGTGGCTGCTGAGCCGGGAAATGGGACAGGGAACTGCCCCAGGAGATCCGGGAATTGTCCCAGGCATTGCAGACAGCTGCCCTCAGAATCCACTTAAAAAGAGTGGGATGGGAGATGGGGCCAGTCAGGAAAGCCACGAGTGGAAACACCTTTCAGACAGAGCTGGTCGGGCCTGAGGACACAGCACCTGCCACGGGCACTCGGGGAGATGTTCCGTCACCTGCAGCCTCTCCTTCCAACACAGTCTTGGGTCCAGACTCACAGACAAGTTATTGGCAGCTCAGGGCCCGTTCCTGGCATCTCCAAGGGCAAATTGAGCCATCCCTGGGCAGGGCAGCTTCCTTTAAATCCCTGTCCCTTAGGGCATCCTCACTGCCCTGTATGACCTGTGCCCACAGACCTGCTTGCTCTGGGGCTAAAAGCCTCACAGGAGGGAGATGCCTTGAAACACCAGGTTCAGGAAAGGGTCATTAGAAAGCTTTAAGGGTAAAAAGCTGACAAATATTTTACTGCACCAAATGGGGAGACAAAATTTAGGCTGCTTGAGTGCAATATCTGGGAGCCAAAGCTCTCCTGAAGGGCCCATTTGGGTGCAGCTGTAACCAGGTAACTGTGAGCACTATCTTCACACACGGAGGAAAGAAAAAGACCCGATTTGCCATCCAGGCCTTGGTGGTTTCTTGCCCATTTTTGCATGTGCACCAATCTGCCAAGCCAGATGTACAAATGTGTTGTGTGGGCAAACAGGCACCCGTATGGGCAAACACTGCCTCGAGGCGCGCGTTCCTGTGGGCATGAAATCAGGCATGAGGAGACTGGGGCTGGGTGAAGACACAAAACCCCTTCCTCTACTCCCCAGCACCAGGAGAGACCAGGATAGCCAAGCTCAACAAGGCTCAGAAAGGTGAATGATGTTACAGGACCTCCTTTTGACCCATTTCCCCACTTTGCCAGCATTGCCATGGGGTTTGACCAGCTCCCATGCCTGCTGTGGGAGTTATCCTTGTCTGACTGATCAGAGGGCTGGAGCACCTCCCCTGTGGAGGGGGGGTTGGACTAGATGGTCTTTTGAGGTCCCTTCCAACCCTTACCTTTCTGTAACTCTATGAAGCCAGGCTGAGGGATTGGGGTTGTTCAGCCTGGAGCAGAGGAGGCTCCAAGGAGACCTTAGAGCAACCTCCCAATATCTGAAGGGGCTACAAGAAATCTGGGATAAGGCTTTTGACACCCTGGTGTAGCAAAAGGACAAAGGGAAACGGGTTTAAAGCTGGAAGAGAGGAGATTTAGGTTGGACAGTAGGAAAAAATTCTTTCCTGTGAGGGTGCTGAGCCCCTGGCCCAGGTTTCCCAGGGAAGCTGTGGCTGCCCCATCCCTGGCAGTGTCTCAGCCCAGGTTGGATGGGGCTTGGAGCAACCTGGGCTGGTGGGAGGTGTCCCTGCCCATGCAGGGGGTTGGAACTGGGTGAGCTTTAAGGTCCCTTCCAGCCCAAACCATTCTATGATTCCATGAATCACAGCCAAGGCAATGTGGAAAGATTCACACTGAGGTACTTACCTCACCTGGCAGATAAATTCCTGTCTTGTCTTCCCCAGGATAAGAAAGGACACCTAAGGAAGCAGGAAAAGTGCTGTACCACCCTAATATCACATGTAGCACTGTTTATCTTCCACTGTCTATGAATAACCTCGTATAAGATCCTAAAAACAGGTGCAAAGAAAGGCATTTGCTGCGCTTTCACGAGCTAATTGGGAGCATTACAACAAATGACTGGGTAATTAACCAGTGTTTCAACTCCAGTAATCACACATTGTAATTCTAGCAGAACCACAAAGACTCTGTAATACTGAGTCCTTTTGGAAAGGACCGTCAGTATTACACTCTGAATTCCTGGCCTTAAAAAGCAGGTATAAATCTCCCAGGAACAGCAGTGGGAAGGGAGTGTTTTCCGTGCTTGCTCCCAGCCTTTGGAGCACCTGAGCTGGCGACCCCCAAACATCATCCCAACCTCCAAACATCATCCTCAATAGCTCCAGCCCCTGGGCTGGCAGAGTGGGCAGGGGAATGGATGAGATGGATTTCCCCCCGAGCAAGCCCTCCCTGCAGGGGGGTACACAGCTGGTTTGGGCAGAACACAGTGAAAAAAGAAGGAAAGCAGGGCTGAGGAGAGAGACCTTGTACAACACATCCTGCCATCCCCCATGGGACAAAGAGCCTCTGGCCAAACTGGTGGGCAGCAGGGCCAGCTCTCAGTAGGGAGAAGACCCCAAGTTTTGGTCAGGGAGGAAGACCCTCCTTCCAAGCCCAGAGGGCCAGATGTCACCATGGGACTCATCCTTGTGCCAGAGGCCAGTGACATCTGATTGTTCACAGGTCACTCTGCCTGGGTGGAAAACACACACAGGTTAGTGTCCTAAAACCCCCCAGGATCTGATTATTAGCCTGCTTTGGATTTAATAGCCCACGTAGCCACTGGAAGGGCCCCGGGTTGCTGAATATCAAGGGCAACTCTCAGCAGAAGGAGCTGACAAGCACAGCTCCCTCCCGCACCTCTGAGCCGCTCCGTCTGATGCAGAGGATGCCAATCTGGCACCCAATGCCTTCCTTTAAAGCATTCTGCTCTCCCCCTCCCTCCCTCCCCAAAATAAACAAACAAGTTCGAGGCTCAGGAGCCTGGGAACAAGCTGCGGGCAGGAAGCTCTGAGGGATGACAAGGATCCAGCGTCCCACCAGGCGGGGGCTTCTGCATCCTCCTGGCTCCTGGTGCTTTCCGGCCCCTTGGCGTCACAGCTCGGGTGGAGGTGGCTCACGTGGACCCCCCCTCAGCAGGTTCACAGTGGGTGCTGTCAGGATGCTGAGCACTGGGTGACCTTCAAGAGAGCCGGGGTGCCACAGGGCTGGTTGCTCAATGGGGAGACAGGAAATCTGCATTATTAACTCTGAACGAGAATGATTTCTCTCCTGCCCCCAGGAAGGAGGATGGGGGGAGCCAGGCACTGAGTCCTTACCAAAACCCCAAAAAGAAGGGGTCTGGTTGGTCTCAGCCTCCATCTCCCATCAGCCAAGGCAGGACCAAGGGATGCAAAGGCAGGTCCTGTCTGTGCCAGCAGCCCAGACAGCTGAAACATCTCTGAAACATCCCTGCTTAAACCTCATCTGCCCTTTGGAGGTCTGTGCCCCCCTTCTTCCACAAGAGCAGAGAAGCAAAGTGAAAAACAGAGGCTTTCTCACAAATAGTACTGTTTCCATAGAGATTGCTTAGAAAATACAGGAGACAAAGATGGAGGTTAGTGAGGAAAACACCAGGGCTTGTCCTTGTGCATCAAAGGAGACATCTCACCTGCCTCTCGTGGATGTGGCTGAGTGCAGGTACGTGGCAAGACCCCCAGCCCATCCCCTCTGGGTGTCCTTCCCTGCCACAGCAGATCTGCTGGCTGGTCCTGGCATTCCCTGCGGGGATGTCCCCAGCCAACCCCTCTGAAGTTCAGAGGTAAATAGCCAAGAGGAGCCTGGCTGTAAAACAGCAAAAGGATGAAAGGCAGAAAGGACAATTTCCCCACCTGCTTGACCCAGGCCAGGCCACGTTCACCCCTGGTACAACTCCTGACACCAATGGTTTTATCAGCAGTGTGAGAGCTGCTTGGCAGGGAGATTAGAGAAGTTTCCTTTACCCTACAGAATTCAGGATTTTCTTCTTCTCCAGGCAAACTAAGATGCCTCAGGAGGAGATAAAAGCATGGATGCAATTAGATTCTCTCCTGCTTGCCTTTAATCAGCTCTCTGAGGAAATGGGCTCTGTAGAAAATTGTTGTAAACAGTAGATGATTCCCACAGCTTTCCAGAGCAAGGAAAGAGGAAGAGCAGAGAAAAAAAGGAAGCATGAAGAGAGAGGCTTGCAGTGCCTACACCAGTGCCCACCTCCAGCAGGTGACAGTGGCTCAAGCTGGTAAGAAGTGGCTGTTCCCCTCCCCAGGCAGAAGGGTGGAGAGATGTTCTGGTGCCACACATTTGGTAAAGTACACACAGGGATGCAAGCAAGAAGTTAAATAGATCAGAGACTTTCTCAGAGGCAAACAAAACCTGAGTGGCAGGCAGGGTAAGCCCAACTGCTGCTGGAGTTACCTCCCGACCAGTGTGTTTGCAGGCACACACCACCCACAGAGGGGGATCAGCTTTTCCTGACAGGGCTAGGAAATTAAAATGCAAACAAGATTATTCAGTATTATCTCGGTTGGGCACATTGAGAAATCATCTGGGTTTTGCATTCCTACAAAACAAGAGATGCTGCCCACTGGCAGAGCTGTGCAGCTGCCTCTGCATAGCCTCTGCTTCCAAAGAAAAGTTAATCCACCCTTGGCTCCATCTGCAAGATCAGCACCTGAGGTGACACCGAGCAACAGATACCTGCAGAGTGACAGAGCATCACTGCAGGGCTCAGGACACACAGCATCAGTGCAGGAGGGCTCAGGACACACTGCTCTGCCTGTCCCCACTGGCTTACAATGCCCTCACAGGACAGTGGTGGCATCATGGGGAGCAGACACAGGCCACTTGGTCCTCCAAGCAGCAGCTGGTACTCCCTGGGGAGAAGAGCCATGAGTCGGGGTCACCCATCTGTGACAGTCCTCACCCTTGGCAGACACATGGGGACAGCTGGAAGTGGGGTGGACCGGAGGGAAGAAGGAGCAGTTTTCACTGTGACAGTCCTCACCCTTGGCAGACACATGGGGACAGCTGGAAGTGGGGTGGACCGGAGGGAAGAAGGAGCAGTTTTCATTAAAAAAAACAAACCAAAACAAAACCCCAGACATTGTGTTCCCTTGAACAGATGGGGCTGCAGGGCCCACAGCTGGATGGGCAGGTTATGTTCCTCACTGCTGGAGAGATTGTCAGGAGACATTCCCACCTCTGGCTGCTGCTGGAGACCTTCTCAAGTCCCAGAATCACTTTTTTATGGGGGAATCCGTGCCCTGCTGCCCCGTGAAGCCCCCAGTAGCTGAGCTCAGCAGCTGCTGGAGCCACAGGGATCTCCCCAGGGCATCCTGTTCAGCTGCAAAGCCATTGCCATGCAGTCTCGTGTTGACTGGGAAGCCACACAAACTTCCATGGGCTTTTCTGGCTGCAACATGCTGCCTGTACCTCCTGAGGTGCAGACCCCCCAGATGTGAGCAAGTCATGGAGCACGAGCTGGTTGCTGGGTGCACTCCCATGGCCTGAGGAAAGAGTTGTGGTTTTGTTTCTTTTTTTGATATTTCACCAGAACATCTCTCTCTAGGGAGCATCAGAGCAGGCAGAGTGGGGCCCAGGCAGCCATGCAAAGATCTGGGCTGCAGGGAGAGCCCTGTGCCAGGGGAGCTCAGGCTGCAAGGGGCAGGCAGACACCAGCACCTCCAGCACACCCTGCTCTGCACTGCCACTCCTCCTCTCACCAGGGAACTCGGGCCTGGGGACAGAGCTGGGATGCTCAGGATGCAACAGCCTTTGCTAGCAAAAAGCCTCCTTCTTCCCCTGATAAAGCTATAAACCAGGATTTGCTGCTGCCAGCCGGGGCTGACACGTTTTGGGGAGCACGGGCTGTCTCCTCCTGGTTGTCCAGATGGCAGAGCCCCCAGGAGCCCCATCTCTGCTGAGCAGCAGTCTGTCCCTGCAGCTCCAGGCTTCCTGACAGCAGCAGAGCAGCACTGAGAGGCCTCTTGGTGCAAAGGTGGCAGCACCTTGCAGACATCTGCCACCACACCAGCCTTGCAGACAAGCACCACAGCCCCACAGAGGGCTCTGAGAGCAGCTCTTAGGTTGCAGCTCTCCTTTTATTTTCTTTAGGACCAGTTCATCCTCATGCTCCTGGGGACTGTGCTGCTTAGGACAGGGTCTGCCTGGGCCTTCCCCTCTATATGCTCTCTCCCCACTCCCATTTTGCTTTTTTCCCCCCATTCCTTTCTCCACTCATCACCCATTCGATGGCACAGTGACATTTCATCTTGGGTCACAGCCTGTTCAGCCAGCAGCACCAAAGAAATCAGCCCAAGGTAAGGTTTGGATTAATATAGCAAAACTCACTTAAACAAAAAATAAATAAATCCCCCCAGCTGGTCCATCCCCCAGTTCCCAGGGCACTGCTGGCATCCAGGAGAGTCACCAGCCCAGGCTGCCCCAGCAGCTCAGCCACGTACCAACTCGTGGCCATTTGGTGCATCCACTGCTGAGCAGACCACAGGACTCAGGTTCCTGCCAGAGCCCCAGAAATGCAAATTGGAACAGGGCTGCTCAGGAGAGCCTGCTATTCCCAGGCCCTACACAGAGCTGTGTCTCACTAAGCACAGGGACAGGGGTGAGATAAGGTTCCAGCTGCATCTTGAAATAAATCTATCCGCAGTTTTACCACTCACCTCTCAGCTGTCCCCTTGGTTCTGCTGTCATCTGCTTCACTTCTCCAGCTGCCAGGACCCGGGTGGATGCTGCCTGGGAACAAAACCACTCGGAGCAAACCCATTCCCTGGGATGCAAGGAAACTGCTGGAGCAAATAGTGAGGAACAAGGGAGCTGAGGAGGAGGATGCCAGGGAAGGTTCCCCCCTCTCTGACCAGCACAAGGACCCCCCCTCCACCCTGCAGCACGTTCTGGTGAGGACACCAGCACTGGGCTGGGGAGGTTGGTGGCTTGGCCACCAGCATTACCACGTGGCCTCTTGGCTTCATGGCAGCCAGACAAGCTTCTGGGCTGTAAATCAAGGCAACACTGGGCCCCCCTAGGCCAGGTTCCTCCTGGGAGTATCACTGCCATCCTCTGTGCCTGCCTGCCTCCAGATGCCAAGGATGCTGAGACCCTGAGGCTCGGCTTAGCTGGCTCTGGCATTCCTGCTGTGCACATGGGAGCCCCGGCCTTGCTTTGGGCTTCTGCAGGTTCTTACCATCTACAAAGAAACACAAATCCATGGAAAAATACAAACACTAAATAAGCTCCCTCTGCCTAAGCCCCTGCTTTATATTCAAGCTCTCAGAACAGGCGTTTGTCAGGAACAGAGGATGCAGCCTTCCCTCTCTGCAGTGTGGCTCCGTATGGCAGTGCTGGCAGAATCAACTTCTTCTACTCATGGCTGTGAAATTCAGCCTGGGAGATCTGTCTAGCCCTCCTGACCTCTAATTTCCCAGCTAAAATAAAAGTTTTATGGCTGGGAGAAGAGCCAGCACCCCTCCCAGCCCTGCTGGGGCTTCTCCCCTGCCCCAGCCTGTTTGTGGGATATCATCCTCCAGCTCCCTGTGCCCCACAGCATTTGGCTGGGGAGCAGGGGGGGAGATGGGGGTGGTGGCAGAGCCATCTCCCTACATCACAAGCCAGGGGAAGTGGCAGAGTAGGAGAAAAAAAAACCCAAAACCCTGCATTTTTTCCTGGCCCGATTTCAGTCAGCAGAGAATTGCAGCCCATCACTTACCCATCTTCCTTCCTGGACTGAAACCTGACCTGTAATAACATCTCCATGTTAATTCACTGGAGCTGTAGTCACTTATGTCCAAAAATATGGCTTAGCCTTTTTCCCAAGGTGCAGAGGCTGGTCTAGGCAATGGGGGACATCAGGTCAGCCCCAACAAGCACAGCCCTGGCTGAAAACCTTTGGATCCTCCAGCAGGTAACCCCCTGAGCAGAGCACAAAGGGGTTCCTACAGCAGGAAACACGATTAAAGCACTGAGGCAGTGAGCACTAGCTCCTGCCAAGGCTGGGGGAGCAATGTCCAACCCGCTCAGAACTGCTACTTCTCACCCCTACAATCTCCTGCCTCAGTTTCCCCACCAACCTGCAGGACTGGATGCAGAGAAAGATCCACCTCTGCAGTAGCAGACCACAGCTCCTCCAGGAAAAGGCCAGGGAGCAGCCCCCAGCCTGATCTCTGCTATTTAAGAGGCAGCTCATGGGACACACCTGGGGTCTCAAGCACCTTCCCCAGGCACAGCTGGGATGGGGGCTCCGTCCTTCCAGCCCCCCGCTGTGGGACACCCGTGGCCCCAGGCACGGGGCATTTGGGGACCACAGCACAGCCCCTGTGGCCAGGAGCAGCATGCAGGGCTGTGACCCAGGCTGTGCTCTCCTTGGGAGGCTGTGAGGATGTGTGGCTTGTCCCCTTGTCCCCTTGTCCCCCCAGCTGCACCCCCGGGCTCTCGGTGCTGCTGCAGGAAGCAGCTGGGGCTGGTCCTGCTGGGAGGTGTCAGAGGAGGCTCTGCCAAGGGGCAGGGGAGGCTTTGCTCATTCCCACCTCCTGCCTGCCCCTCCACTGCTCTCCTGGCACACTCCTGGCTGCCAAGGGAGGTGAGACTTGCTGATACAGCACATCACACGCTGGAGGAGCACAGGCTCAAGCTGGGACAGCGCCTGAAAGACATTCTGCCTGTGTAAATGAAGTCCACCCTTTGATCAGTGGAGAAAACCTAAAATAAATTTTAAAAGCACAATTGCTCTTCCCCCCCCCCTCAAAAATAGATAAGCAATGGAATGATAAGGCCTCTTGCAAGCCCCTGCCAGCACTCCAGAGGCTGAGGAACGGGGTGACTGGGAGCTGTGGCTCTGACTGGTGGCTCTGCTCACTCCAGGCTTCACCCAGAGGACCCAGGGGTGCAGCAATGCCGTGGCACAAACCCCTCGTGTTTGCCTGGGAAACCATTGGATTAAACTCCACTGGGTGGTATAACTCAGGTTTATTACCCTGCTCTGCTCCTCCCCTTTTGGAAAGGGAAAAAACAAAACAAACCCCATCATTCATGATGGCCATGATGCAGATCTGTGAAAATCAATCTGAAAATCACATCAGCTATGGCAGATTGTTCCACAAATTGGCTGAGTGCATCCCAGGGGAATGCGTGTGGGAGGGAGAGAGAGGAGCTCAGGCCTGGCTTTAGGAAACAACAGTTTTACATCTTTAACCCTCAGCCCTATTCCCTCCCCCTGCACCCCAAGCAGAACCAGTACCTCTGCTGAATCCTGCCAGGAGCTTCCATTCCGGTCCAGCTGGTCCCCACCTCGGGGAGAGGGAGATGCCCACTGGGGAAGGAGAGCATTGAATGCTTTTCACATCCTTTTAGAAGGCAGGATTGTGTTGCTTTGGATTCTATTATTATTATTATCTACACAGAAATAGCAAAGACAAGTGCACAGGGGGCTCCTGCCTGCTCTGTGGCATTTAACCAGGGGATGGGGCAGAGGGTACCAAAAGAAGAACACAGAAGGGGCAGAGGTGAGACCAGCCCTGCCCATTCCTTCACTCCCTGGTCACTTTGTGAAGACAAAGGTGACACAAAGCAGCTCCAAAAAAATCTCCCAGGAGACAATATTTGCCAGTTCACTCTTCCATGCTGTGCTAGGGGCCAGTTTCCAGGGCAGCCCATCGTGATTCACCTGCTCCCTGGGCCTGGCAAACACAGCCAGTGCTGGTGTGCAGGTTCTGCTCCCTCCAGCAAGGAAGATCATTGTCCAGAGATGTGCATAAATGAGAAGAATAAAAAAAGTAGAGGTGCTGACCCAGGCCCAGCTGCTCCAGCCTTTCAGGGAAGAAAACCCTCATGAGCACATCCCACTTCCCTGGGGAGCCACCATGGTGCCAAAAAGCAGCAGCTGCATCTGCTTGCTCCTCGGGGGATGCTCACCCGTGGGGAGATGCTCAGCCACAGCAGGGATGCTCTCCTGGAGAGGGGATGGTAGCCCAGGAACCGTGAGCACTGCCAGCCCATGAGCCAGCACTGCCACGTGGCTCCCAGCATGAGTAAGCACCAGCCCCACTCCAGAGCCCACACACATCCTTGGCACCTGGGAAGCTGCTCGTAAGGACCACTGGAGGAACGAAAGGGAAGGGTGGGATGAGAGCCACCCTCAGCATCTCCCCTCTGAACCACCAGCCAAGTGCCCCTAGGGAGCAAACCTCTGCCCACTCAGCCCTGCCAAGTGTGGATTTTAGACACCCCACCCAAACCACACAAAGTAAGACAAAGGATTTCATCCTTACACTCTTCCCAGTCTCCCCCCTTGTCCCTTCCCCCATCCCAGTGGCTTGGGTTTGACACCAGCATCCTCACCTCCAGGTTCCTCTGGTTTTACAGGAGGAGTGAGCATGGTCATCACCAGGCATTTGCCCAAGGGGAGGTTTGAGTGCCCAAGGACCAGAGCCAAGGCCTCCCTCACAGCCCCTGGAGTTGCCCAATTCTTGGCATCCTGCCTTAAAAATCACCGGGGAGCCCCCAGGGAAGAGCTGGTATCTGCAGGGCTGTGGATACACCCGGAGCCAGGGGCCTTCCCTGGGCTCTGTGGGCAGCTCCAGCAGGACCTGGGGCTGGAAAGGCCCTGGAGGACCCCTGGGTAAGGTGAGGGGAGCAGACACAAGGCAGGTTTTGGTGCTTCTGATGGCCACGTCCCACACGTCTCCCCAAGGCCCAGCTGCACGCCAGCAGTCTCTCTTCCTGGGGTACTTCTGTTCCCAATTTATCCCCTGTCTCCTGGAGCTATTATAAGCAGGTACAGTCTGCATTGCCATTGTTATTCAGATGATGTACAGATAATTTTAACCTTTCTCTTCCATTTGTCAAGGGGCTTTTTTTAGCCTCTGTTCCTGCCAGGCAGAGTGCTGGCTCTCTGACAGTGAAGACTCCCTGTTTTACAGCATCAGTTTCCCTTGCTGGGGTGAAACTCTGCCTTCCCTGTGTTGCTCCAGATATCTTTTCTGTGGCCCCACAGTATGTTAGCAGATTTGGGGAAAGGAAGCAGAGGGGGTCAAGCACTTCTGACATCACTCACCCAGGCACCAGCCTCCCAGGCAGGGCTTGATGGAATGTCCATCAGAGACCTGATCACTCAGTCCACCAAACCTTTGGGGCAGTTCATGCTTAAGAAAGTCACTTCAAAAAAATGTTAATGCAGGATCTGTGGCCTGCACAGGGGGAGCTCCTCTCCTTAAACTGCTTCTAGCATCAATGCAAAGCCCTCACTGGTGAAGAAGGCATCCCCAGAGCAGTCCAGATGAGCAGAGCAGAGCACTTTGCCTTCAGCCTTCCCTGAGCTCTGCTCAGCACAGGACCCTCCTGCCACCGGGAAAGAAAAAGAAGGGTCCTGCTGAGAAGGTAAAAGACATCCCTGTCACCTGCCCTCAGCCTGCAGGCTGCAGATTCCCCTCCACTGCCAGAGAACTTTTTGTGCTTTAAACAGCTCTGTGGAAAAAAAGAGAGAGGAAGGAAAAAAAAAAAAAAAAAAAAAAAAAAAAAAAAAAAAAAAAAAAAAAAGAAAAGAAAGAAAAAATCTGACTTCAGCACCTTTGCTTGACAACTCATGTGTGAGCCTGGGACCAGGCAGCAGCATCTGAAGCCACCTGCCACCTCCTGGGTGCAGGTGTGGAGGGGTGGCCAAGCTGTTTGAAGAGCCCAAAGTTCCAGATCCCAGCAGTTTTCCCAGTCCCTTAGGGGCTGGTGTTCCCTTACATTTCTCCAGGGATCCAACGTCTCTGCTTCCCCAGACCAGTTTGCTGCTGTGCCTCTGCCAACAGCTGCTCAGGCTCCTGGTCCCAGCGCCCTGCACCCCCAGCCCCTCAGCTGCTGTGTCTGGATGCAGCCCAAGGCACAGCTCCCCGGGGTGACAACCCATCACAAGTGACCTCCCCAGCCCTGCCTGGGGACCACAGGGATGCAGGGGCTGACTGACTGCAGTGCCCACCCTGGGGACACTCCATGCCACATGATGGGGCTGTGCCACCCCCTCCCTGCCACAGGGACCTTGTGCACGGCTCCGAAGTCTCACCCAGTGTCCCCACAGCCCCACCAGGGTTGTTGGGGGATGTGCCAACCAGACGGGCTCCATGGAAGTTCTTTACAACAAGGTTTTATTTTTCTTTCCTTTTGACAAAAAGCGTTGAAGTTGTACATCTCCATCAGTCAGTCTGGTGCCCCAGAGGGGTCCAAACCAGCACGTTCTGTGCCAGCATCCCACCCCAGAGCCCAGGGTGTGAGGACAGAGCATCTCCCACCCCCCAGGAGCCACCAGACCTGCACTGGGGGGGAGGGGACAGGAGGATGGGGCTGGGACAGCCAGCCCAGAGGGGACAGCAGGGCTCTGGGGCTGCTTCATCTCCCCACCCACCC
>JAAWXA010000008.1:395120-507282 GCA_038090715.1 Florisuga fusca | reverse complement strand
AGGGAGGGAGGGAGGAAAGTGGGGTGTAGCTTTGGTGCCTGCGGGCCCCCCTGCCACAGCTGGGTGGGAATGGTGCTCCACGAGCAAAGTCAGCTGCTAGGGCTGAAGCCAAGGCACGGCGTGTTGGGGTGGGAGCAGCAGCAGCTGATGGGGAGGTGTGGGGACATGGGAGGATCAGGCCGTAGCCCCCCAGACTGTCACAGCATCCTTCCCTGCCTTACAAGCAGGGAGTGAGTGGAGCAAAGAGACTTTGAAGAAGAAATCATCGAGAGAGGGGGGATCCTCCAGGGCCTCTCTTGGTGTTAATGTTCCTGGCTGCACTGGTCCCTCTTGATCCTCCTTTATCCCCACATCCTCCTGCACTCATTCCCTCTCTCCCCACCTCATGCTGTTGTTTATCATCCCTCTCCTTTCCTTTCTCCTTCCCATGCCTCTCCTTTCTGCCTTCTCCCCTCCTAGCTTACATTCTCATATGTTCCATGCAAAACATCACTTCCTTCCATATTTTCTTTTGTTTTCTTCTAGCAGCCTTTGCAGCCTTCAGCCATTCTCCCTCTCTCCTCTCTGTACCCTTTCTGCTCCCATCTCCTCTTTCTGATCATCTCCCCTGCTGCCAAATGGTCCATAAACCCCACAAGGCAAAGCCTCCTTTCCTCTTCACACACCCTCTCCCCTCCAGGTGCCACAACGTGTCACACACCAGGACCTCTGTGGGAAAGTAGACCCAGAGACTTCATGGCAAAACTGAACCCCGTGAGAGAGTCTGTGTGTTGGTGGAGGCCAAGTACAAGACAGAACAACAGAGAAACCAAGAAGACAAATGAGGAGGTGAGATGTGTCCTGGGTTCCCCTGGACAGACAGAGAAGCACGTGTGTTGGGACAACAGGAAAGGAAGGAGAAGGAGTTTTATCACCCGGGAGATCATCTGATGGTCAGGCTGGGACTCCTTGAACCTCAGCCAGCACCCAGGGCTTGAGGAAAGGAGGGGGGACCCTGCAACCTCCCAACATGGTCCTGCTCTACTTTGGACCTCCCCCACGGGCCAGGAGATCAGCTCCCCTGGCTGCTCTCTGCTGCTGGTGTCCACCACGTAGGGAAACAGCAGCTCTTCTACTTGTGCAGCACCCCAAAAAGATGGGGAGATGCTCTGGTATCAGCCCTGGGGGTCACGGGACTTGCTGAGAGCAGAGAGAAGCCCCAGCATTACCTGGTGGGCTTGGCTTGGACCCAGCACCCAGGGAGGCTTTGCTTGGTTTTACCTGGGGATCCACAGTGAGACGAGGCATGGAGGAGGCCCTCCCAGAGACAGCGTGGTCCTGAGTGTCCACGGGAAGGTAGCTGCCACGGTTAGAGGGCTGCACTCTTTGAAATTCCCTAACCTCTGGCTCCTGGAAACAAACACACAGCCGAGCTCTTGGGATGGGGCTGGAGCAGGGCAGCGTGCTGCTTCTGCCCCGACTGGAATTCATGTGGGCCAACAAGGGAGGCTCAGACACCTCGTCCCTCACTGAAAAATCATCTCCAGTCACAGTCCACTGCTTGGTGAGCCCAGATGCAGTGCTTCTGGCTGGCCTGCTGGTCTCTTCGTCTTCACCTCTGCAGTGGCAGTGGAAACCCTGCCTGTGTCTGGGGATGCTCTGCCCCAGAAGGGGACAGATGTAGGGGATTTTCCCCTCTGACCCTGCTTTAAAGTTTTCGGGGCTCATATTAAGATAAAGCATGCCACAGGTTCGTTCCCAATTTAGGGAGCTCCTCTGTAGAGGATGTGGTGTCAAAGGAGACGGGCAGGGAGCGACCCTGGAGATCTGCTAGAAGGTGACCTTCTGGGGAGGGGGGAGCCTCACCTGCCACCTCCCTGCCAGCAGGACAGTGTCAGGGACGGGGGGGCTGGGGCAGGGTACACAGCTCACACAACGTGTACAGACCCTGGGGACACGGACAGGGCTGGAGATGGGCAGTGGTAGGACACCACATCCAGTGGGTGTCAGGGTGGTGTGCCAGGGCACCCACACAGACACAGGAATATTGGTGCATATGTGTATCTATATAAATATACACAGACAGACAGACAGACACTGCTGCTGCCGGCATCCGTGTGAGGCCGGAGGTGTGTGCTCCCACTGGAGACACTTTAGACAGCTCAGTTTGGGACCAGGGACATCAGGACTGACAACAAAATGAAACATGAATCCGAAAACATCAGATACCATCACTCAGCATGGGGCAACCCACTGAAACGAGCGCTCAGTGGAAAAAGGAGCAGCCTGTGAAGAGAAGGATGCTTTGCTGCAGGACACTGCACCCTGCTCGTGGCTCTCATCCCAAAAGCATTAGCTGTTGCCTGGCCCCACCAGCCAGGGATGGCTTCATCCCCAGTGGCTGGGCAGAGGTGAGGGTCCAGAGCCCCAGCTGGGGCCCTCCCAGGGATGTTTGTCCCCTGCTGCAGAGCCGGGTGTCACCCAGCAGCTGCCATCCCTCCCCACGGGGGCAGGGAGCAGAGCTTCACTGCTGTGCCAGCAGCCCCATACCCCCCAGTGCCCACCAGCACCCTCGCTGGGATGGCTGGCGAGCCCCCGCCAGGCAGGGTGGGACTTTACCAGAGACTGGTGCTCCTGGTACTGCCCGTGGGCCGGGTCCATGCAGGCCAGCTGGAAAATCTCCTGTGGTGAGAGCGGGCTCAGGGAGGGGAAGCCGCTCCGGCTGCTCCTGCAAAGACAGTCCAGCTTCAGGGAGGCCAGGGGGTTGCCATCACTGGGCATCACCTCTCCAGCACCTCCGAGCAGCAGAGCCCCTGTCCTTGACCCCCAGGCTGCCCAGACCCCCCAGACATGTCCCTTGGAGAGGTGAAATGGTGGCAAGGACCAGGCAGGAAAGGACATAAGCACTGCAGGTCCCGCAACAGCAGTGGGGACGTCCCAGTTCAGGACTACCCAGGGACATCCCAATGCCAGACACCCACACTATCTCGTTCCCACCTGCCAGGGTGCTGGGATCCCCCAATGACTTTGCACCACCCAGGGACCTGCTTCTCAGCTGCTCTAGAAGTTCAGGTCCATCCCAGACACTTCTAGGTAAGAGATGAGCATCTCAGCAGACATCTGGCTGCCCCTCTTGGCCACCTTCACTGCCGTGGGTGACACTGAGACACACCAGCCACCTGGGATCCTGCAAAAGCTTTGTGCCAAGAGCTTTATGCCCTGGACTGGGTTGCCCATACCCTCAAGTGCTCTTTAACCCTCTGTGCATCTCAGTGTCAGCTCCAGAGAACAAAACAAGGGCTGCAGGAGCAGAAAAGTATCAAAACTACCTCCTTTCTTCTCAGGGCAGTACTCACAGGCCTGAGAGTGTCTCTTGCTGGAGGTAAGGCAGAGCCTTGGCATTTGAGATGATTTCCTGTGGCAAGGAGGATGGCTCCATGCGCTGGAACATGGGGGCATTTTTCTGTATTGAAGAAAGGAAGAAGCTGAGCCTGTGGGAGGTGCAGGTGAGCACCCAGTCCTTCACCAGCCCAGTCCCTGCCACAGGCATGGTGACACGGTGCTCGTGTTCACTATCAGGGACCAAGGACACATGTACACATGCCTTGTAGTCACCAAAGCCCACCCTGTACCACCATCCTCATCTCACCTTTGGTCAGAATATGGCAGGAAGCAGGAAGGATGCTCTGAGCATCCCCCTCTCCTCCCTACCCCATGCCCTGGCTGAGCCTCACCTGCTCCTCCAGTTGCTGCCTCTGCTTCTTGGCTTTGCTCTGCTTGTAGTAATCCATGATCATCATGGCTGCATATATTTTTCCAACCGTCAGGTCAGAGGCTGAGAGCATAAGAGGAGAAGGAAGGTGGGGGACACGTTTGTCTTAAAAGAAACAGCAGGACTGAAGGCTCTGGTATGGATCTTGGGAAGAGCCCTGCTGGGGGATACCCTGGTGACCCTCAAAAGCCTGATCACTGCTCCGAGAGACAGCTGGAGACAGAATGGATGGACACACCTCTTTGTCACACCATCACAGGTGATGGAGCAAGTGATAGCCTCCTGCCTTGATATGTTCCAGAGGTAATTTACAGGAGACTGGGTTTGGCAGGAGCAGATCACTGCAAACTGGGGATTTTTCAGGAGGGTTCCCAGGCAGCCGGGCAGAAGACAGCCTGAAGCCACACCAACCCTTTCTCCACTTCTCCCCGAGCTGGGGACAGGTCTGAAGGGTCCCCACCTCCCTTTGGGAAGAAGCTGCTGCAGGCATGATGGAAACTTGGCAGCAATGACAGACCCTCCCCCTACCCCCAGAGACTCACTTTTTGGCATGGGTACCAAGAGGTCAAGCATCTTCTGGGACAGGTGAGGCCAAATAGTCAGGATCTCCTTTTGAAGCTCAGAATCTAACTGCTGCCAGTCTGCACCACCTTGAACAGTGTGGGGGGGAAAAGAATGGTCCATATACATCAAAACTGGGACACCAGAGTCCAATTGCAAACACCCCTTTCCCACCCTGAAGTGAGGTTCACAAGCAGCACCCAGCTCTCTCTGGGCTGGCAGAGCAAGGCAGCACCAGTGAGCCTGATCTCCTGCTCTAGCAGGGAAACTCTCCTCCAGTCCTTCCCATATGTGCCTCCATCTCCCTGTCCCCTGCCCTCCCACACAAAGCTGCCATCCTCAGGCTTGCCTTGGGTCTGTCTCTGCAGCTCCAGTCCTACTCCAGCCCACACACACCTGCTGCTGCCCCACTTTCTCTTTGCTGGTAAGCAGATCATGTGCTGGTGAAAGAGCAGCTCCACTGGGCTGGCATCCTCACACCCTCGGTGATGCTGCAGAGGGAGAGGAGAGCTCTCTGGCCAGCAGTGAAGGCTTTTGCTGAGCTTAGGAAGACCCAGGCTCAAAAAGGGAGCTGCTGCCAACACGTGCCAACCAGAGACACCCAAGTTCAGGGTGTCCCTGCTGTAGGAGACCCAGCTTCAACCCTCTGCTTTATCTAGAGGGGTTGAACCAGAGGAGCTGCCTTGGCACGGGGCTTCTGCTGACACCTTGCCCTGAGCTGGGCTGTTTTCAAGGAGATGACTTTAAGCTGTTCTTTAGAAGAAGCTTCTAGTTGCAAACTGGGCATCTCTTCCATTAAAAAAAGAGATTTTTTATTTATTTTTTTAAAATAGAGAGTAGCAGGAATTTTCCTGTTCAGGAAAATTCCTGTCCCTTCCATCAGGAAAATTTCCTGTCCCTTCCATCCCCATGCCCAGCTCTTACCAACCCCCCCCTGTCTGGCTTTGCTGTCCTCAGCCTGCCCAAAGGATGAGTGCTGGGCACTCCTGAAACCCTCCTGGCTTTGTCCCCGCTCTACCCCACCGACTTTACCTTTGGCAATTTTGATGTCCAAGGCCGTGCGTATCAAGGCCATCAAGGTGGAGGTGAAATGGACTGTCATGTCCTCGGCCACGGGCATGTTCATCAGCACCAGTCTCTGCGCAAGAGAGAGAAGAAAACAGCGGACGGAAAACAATATCGAAAAACACATCGACCAGGCTGGAGGAAAAGAAATTATACATTAAACAAAAGGGGGAAAATAAAAGTTAAAAAGAAAAAAAAATAAAATAAAAAGCAACAAAGATTGTCAAAACAGCACAGCCAAAAAAAGAAGGGCAAGGATCACCCCCCCCACCACCCCCCTATCCCCGGCTCCTTCCACCCCAGGACACCGGCTCACTGCCTTCCAGGGCTCCTCCTGTACCCCAGGAATGGCCCCTGAGCCCCCCTCCCCGTGGCACCGGGGCTGCCAGAGCACCTGCCACAGCACCTCCCAGCACTTCGGGGAGGACGCGCCTGACCCATCAGGGATGTGGGCGGCGGGAACACTCGGGAAGGGGGAGAGGGGGGCTCAGGTTTCCACTCCTGGGAGGTTTGGCTTTTCAGCTCTCAACCCTTCCCAGCTGGGGCAGGGGAGAGGAGGGTCCCTAACCTGCAGGGATTTCAGATGGGCTGGATTCCTCTAGCATGCTACATCCTGGCGCTCCCTTTTAGCATCTTTCAGAGATGAAGTTTGCCAGCACATGCATAAGGTCCAAATTATCCAAGGGTGGGGAAGGGAAGGAGGGATGGAAAAAAAGTGCAGAAGGAAAGAAAGAAGGGCAACCAAGGCAGGTTAGACACGCCATGCTCCTTCCCCACCCTGGGCAGGCGAGGTGCAAACCAAAGTGACCAGATCCACTTTCCAGAGAGTATATTTTGCTTTGTGAATACCTTGGGTCATCCCTTCCCTGCCCATTCCTTTTCATCTGGCTTCTCATGTCCTTTCCCTGCCTCCAAGCCTTCCTTTTTCTCCTGGAAAAGTGGGATGTTGGATGTATGCATGGGTGACCAAACACGAGAGCTGGAGAGGATGACAGGACGTTTGCAAGTGTGCAGAAATCCCCCTCTTGCCAGCCCTGAATGCTGGCAAAGGGCCAGCAGGAAGCAGTCCATGGCCAAAAGAAGCTTCAGTTTGCTCCAGACCTGGGCACCTCATCACTTTGTAACTCCAGGTCTTCTCCTAGCAAGTTGCTGCCCTCAGCAAAGTCACAGAATCACAGAAAGTCAGGGGTTGGAAGGGACCTCAAAAGATGCTGGAGTCCTCCAACCCCCCTGCCAGAGCAGGGTCACCTCCAGCAGTCACACAGAACACATCCAGGTGGGGTTTGGATGGCTCCAGAGAAGGAGACTCCACAACCTCCCTGGGCAGCCTGGGACAGGGCTCCCTCACCCTCACAGGGAAAAATTTCTTCCCAATATGTACAGGGAATTGCCTATGCTCCAGTTTATAACCACTGCCCCTTGTCCTTTTACTCACTCCTGAGAAAAGCTTGGCTCTGTCCTCCTGGCACTCCCCCCTTACACATTTTTAAGGCATGCAGCTCCTACCCTGTGTCCTTCAGGACTCACAGTGCTCCTGTGCTGTGAGGTGCCTGTGGGCCACCAGCCCAGGAGGAACCAGGGGATAAAAGTCAGAGCCACCTTTGGAAGACACCTGGCTCTTCCTTGCCCAAGCCATCCTTGGGATAGCCCATGCCCATGTGCCTGGGCTCCTCACACACTGCAGAGCTGCTCCTCTGGGATATGTCCTTGCTGCCCATCTGCTTCCCACCTCTACAGGCTTTAGTGCTGGTCCTATGCTGGTCAGGACAAGGATGGTTCCACACCCAGGGGACAAGTTTGGGTTAGTGAGCTCCAAAGGACATCTCACCCTCTGAGCAGCTGTGCTACGGGGTTGCTCCTCACCTCATTTTCCTCAGCCCTCCCACTTCCACGCTATGGCTGATCTTGCCCCTCCACTTCCACTGAGGTTCTTCCACCCCAGAGCTCCCCAGGCTTGCAAATGGCCACGGCAGCATCACGTGTGTGGGCAATGGAGGCCAAACCCCATGGCCAGGGCTCTTCTGGGCACGCCAGAAGCGAGCTCAACACACGCTGGACACCCCCAAAGCCTCCCCGGCCCCACCTCCCACAGCTCCCTCAAGCCCCGGCTCCTTCTCGGCTCTAACCCCCGTAGAAGGAAGGGTTGATCTACCTTATAGGCCACTTTGGAAGGACATCTCTTGCCGAGGCCTAGCGGTGGTGACATAAGAGTCAGCATTTCATACATCTCAGTGTAATGGATTCGGCCACTGCTCATGGAGGGGGAAGGGGAGGGAGGGAGGTGCAGAGAGAGAGGCGGCATTCCCAGGGAAAACGTACAAACAAAAATAGTACAGGAAAACAGGAGAGAAAGTAAAACAAAACAACAAAAAACAAAACCACAAAAAAACCAAAAAACGGACAAACAGGAAAAGAACAGGAAACCCGTTAATCAAGGCAAATCATACGTGAGAGACTGTCCTGATGTGGATTTATAGCACTGCTCACACAGACCCAGGAATGCTGGCGGGGAGCAGCTCGCCCCTCTCTGCTGCTGCTGGCCCCCGGCACCCGCCTCGCCAGCAGCCTGGGAGCCCTTCCCTGGTCTCAGCCCCTCTCCTGAAGCCCTCCAGCAGCCCCCTTCTTCTCCCACAGGTTCCAGGGCTGTGTGCGAGTGGTATAAATCAGATACACGGCACTCGAGCCATGGGTTATTTGAGAGAAGGGTGGTTTGCACCGCAGCGCTCCGTGGCCTCTGGAGCCGCTTCCCTCCCGGGATGGGGCCTGGGTGTTGCTTGGCGTGGCCACCTAACCCATAGCCAGAAGGCTGTGTATCCCCAGCTCGTCAGGTCTATGCAATTGGGAGGCAGCATCTTGCATAGAAGGCAGTGGGCCAGGGTCACTTGTCAAAGGAAGATGCCCAGTTGCTTCCGTCTGGCTCGGCAGATGGACCGCTTCCCCACCATGCACCAGTGCAAAAGGCATGCTGGATCGGCTGAAAAAAAAACACCACAAAACTGGGAGGGAAAAGTTGGACATGCCATGCTCCCACCCTGGCTCTCTCCCACATGCGGCTGCAAGTTCCACCAGGTTGGAGTTTAAAGAGTCTCAGCAGAGGCAGCTGTCTGGGCCTTCCAACATCAGGGGCTGGTTTGGGTTTCCCCAGGGAGGCCGCTAGCACCGACCCCAAGGGACCTGCTGCAGCCAGGGATGCCACCAAACATGGGACGTCTGATGGCACCTCCAGCCCTCAGCCAGGCTGAGGTACCTGGGCTGTGCCTCTCTCTCTGCACTTCCAGGAGGCCACTCGAGTACATCTCCAGGGACCCTGGGCTCAGCCACCTCTTCTGCCCCCTGTCCCAGGCTTCTGCACTGCTGAGGACGGGCAATGGGCAAAGGCCACCTGGAAACACTTGGCAAAGGCAAACGGCAAAATTTTTTGCCCCAAAATGGGCAAAGGGACCCTAGAGCAGGGCTGGGAGGGTGCTGCTCGAGAGGAACCCCCCTCAGCTGGGGTGGCCCGGGGGACAGGAACTGCTTCCCATTAGACCTTGGCCTCTTCCCTACCCACCTGATGAGAGCAGCAGGGAGAGGGGAGAAGGTATCTCCTCTTCTGAGGGGTATCACTGGCTTGGAGGCAAAGAGGGCCCCATCCAGATGGGTCCTGACACTTCGGGTGTGAACCAGAGATGGTGACAACCCACACTGTTTGGGGTGCAGGCACAGAAGAGGTTGGCTAAGCCATCCCCTGCGAGACCTGACACACCTGAAGGGCTTGGAAAGAGGACAACTCTGGAGACTGTTAAATGGGAGGATGGAGAGGAAATATCCAGGTCTGGGAGTCCATAAGCATCATCCTGGCAGAGCTGGGTGTGCACTGACTTGAGGTGTCTGAAAGGTGTCTGACCTCAAAATTTTCACACTCAAGAACTTTGTGAAAAAAAAAAAAGAGACAGTGATCTTCCACTCACCCTTCCTGGCAGGGGAGATTTTTTCAGCATACCCAGCACACACCAGACACTGTCCTTCACCCGGGGATTCTCTGCACAGTGAAGGAGGAACAGACTCCCATGGGAGGAAGAGTTTGCACCAATAACCAAGAAGAACGACAGGAGAACTGTGCTGCTCTCACCGAGGGGCTGCACACTCTGCTGCTTCTCAGAGCAGAGACCGTAAAACGTTTTGAGCAGCACAGCAGTGTCCAGAAACCAGATCCCCACGGAGTGAAGCCCAGGAAGGCACGTGGGATGACACCCAGCTGAACAGGATGGTTCCAAAGAGCTGGGCAGATCCTTATTGGAGCACTGGCCATCTGGCCCGTGTCTGGATGGAGATATGCCCTGTGGCTATGGCACAAGGTGAAACCACTGGGCAGTAATGGCTCATTCCTGGTGCTCTTAGAGAACCCTGTGAGTGACAGAGGAGGAAATCTGTCCTCCTGTGCTTAGGAAACCAGTACTCTGCCATACCAGGCTGTTAGGAACAGAGCACCAGGGTAGCAAGGGATGTGAAAGTAGATTCAGGGGTAAATGTCCACAGGGACATGGAGCGTTCACCTGACTCATTGCTATCTCAGGGGCTACTTTCAGGGGGGAAAGGTGATGCTCACCTCCTTGGCTTACTTTTGCATGACTGCTAGAAGCAGATGGGTTGAAGAAAGGCAGAGATAGCCCCAGAGAGTGGAGCTGGTTGTCAGGATGCAAGTACCAGCAAGATCTGCTCTCCCCAGAGTAAGGACAGAGCTTCTTCCACTAGAAGACTCCCTACATCAATGCCCCTTGGTAAGCCCAGCTGTGAATGGCCTGGGGGATATGTTTCCCCACCATGCTGCACCCCTGTGCAGATTCCTGAACTTGCCCAAGCACCATCTTGTTCAGAGCAGGCTGTCCCCCACTCCATGAAGGTGTTGGTGGCTGTTCCTGAAAGTCATCCCTGTCTCATTATTTGCTGTGATGAAGGTGTGGTCTCCAGGAGGGTGAAGCTGGGCACTGTGATGTGCAGGGCAGGCTCACCAAATGAAAGATGAGCCAGTTGGGTTGGCATCTTGGGATCTGGAAGCAACATAATGGCAAGACACAGTTCATCCTTTCATGCCACGGATGCAGAGATAGGCACCAGGCCACTTTGGAGAAGGTAGCAGGTGCAGGATTTTGCTCAACTGCCAGCCCAAAATAAAATGTAAAAAACAACCTGTACAAGTCAGAGAGACATAAGGAACAGGTTTCCCAAGGAGGCTGTAGATGCCCCTTCCCTGGCAGTGTTCAAGGCCAGGTTGGATGGGGCTTCAAGGTGGGAGGTGTCCCTGCCCATCCAAGGGGGTTGGAACTGGATGAACTTCAAGGTCTCTTCCAACCCAAACCATTCTGTGATTCTAAGGTAAGGAGGCCAAATGCACAGCCTGCAGCCAGGAGCCTGGCTCAAGCAGAAGAGGAGCTGCTGAGCTCCAGAGGTGCCAACACCACCCAATCAGGTCCAGAAAGCTACAGTCAAGACTAGCAAAGACTCTTGCTCCCCAGAGACGTGGTCGTGTGTCCTCCAAGTGCCACATTTGAGGAAGAGACTGTTGGTTACAGCACAACATCTCCCAGGGAGAGGGGTCACCCTCGTCCCCCCCAGTCCTCACTCTCCTGAACAACAGCAAAGCCCCCAGCATCCTCCTGCCTTCGCTCCCCACTTCTCTCCCCAGGAGAAAAACCACATCTAAGCCCCCCGAAAACAACTCCTTCCCTACAAGAGCACTTTGAGAAGCCAAGCAGGGACGATGACATTTGGGACGGCACTCTGCAGGGGCTCTCTGGGGGATGCAATTTGTTGAAACCCACCCCAGGAGGCTCTGAGCCCCCCCTTTGGCCCCACTCCTGCTTCCCCTTGGGGGGCACAGCTGCTGGCTCTGGGAGGCCGTGGACCTCTTTAAACTCGAAGGAAAGCAAGGTCAGGGGTTCCCTCAGGAGGTGCGGTGGTGGTGGTGGTGGTGGTGGAGGAGGAGGAGGAGCAGGGGGGAAGGAGGGGTGGATGGTGCGTCCCGTGGCCAGGTTGTGGCAGAGGACTGGGAGGCAAACCTTGCACGCCACCCTGTAGGGGCAGTTCTCTCCTAGGCCCAGAGGAGGCGAGATCACCCGTACTAATTTGTACATATCCTTATACGAGATCCTGCCGCTGCAAAGGAAGCACAGGTGGGTTAATAGGACACTGAGAGGGGAGGATGGGAGCTTAACTGGGGGATGTTAGGGCTATCCGTGGGGCAGGATCCCTGGGCTGCACGGGCCTTTTCCTTCTGGCTCTGTCAGACCCAGAGAGGGAAAGACTGAGCATCAGCTACTGCCTTCTCCCCCAGAAGTGAGCCCATACCTCCTCACACTTCACCCATCTCCACCCTGGAGGAGAGTTCTGGCAGTGACCACTGCCCCCTCACACTTCCTCACCGAGCCCCTGGCCACCTGTGCCTGCTGGGAGAGGGCTGGGGCTTTACAGGGGGTGAGCCTGCAGCTTGGTTGGGTTCTAGGCACCACGAACCCTTTGGGTGGAGTTGTGTCCCATCACACCACCTGAGAGCTCTGCCATGGCACAGCCAACTCCCTGCTCCTCATAAGGTCCCAGGGACCTTGGCAGCTGAGTCACTTGCATCTCCAGTCTCTGGGGAACCTGAGGTGAGGAGAGATAATGTGACCAGCTGGTGACTGGTGGCTGTGGCACTAGCACCTGGGTCTCTCACCATCCAGTCCTGTGCTCCCACCACCAGGCCACACTCTGCCAAGGGTACACATTATTAGAAGCAAACCCTCCCAAAGACACCCCCCAGCTGGCCCAAGGAAGCACCTCCCCAGACCTGGGTGCAGCCATGGCAGGATGAGCCCTCCTGCACAGCCTGGAATAACAAAGTGGTTGAGGTGGAGAGCTGGCAGGAGAGGGTGCAGGGGGTGTCAGATGCCGAGCTCCCCACTCTGCTCCAGACCAGAGCCCTTTGGGAAGCAGGACCATGTGGGGTGGAAGTGCTGAGGTGCAGCGTGCTGCAGCCTCCTGGGCATCCTTAGACAAGCTTGGAGGGAAACCATGCGAGGAGGCAAAGAAGAGCATTGCCACCCTACCCAGCACCTTTGCCTCTGGTTTCTCCTTGCTCTTCTCCCATCCGTTCTCCAGAGCTAACCCAACCATCTGGGTAAAAACCATCCCTGAGCCCCCCTGGTGTTGGGAAGTCCCCCCTGAGAGACCTTCAGATGGCAGTCCCGGTGTCAGGATGCAGAACTGCTGCCCCACTGGGGTGGTGGGACCCGTTTGGATGTACTCACCAGCTCCTCACCCAGCAACCGGGGCCAGGGCTGTGCCCAGCACCACCAGCTGCTCTGCACGTCCCCTAACCACTGGCTATGGATCATGAGGAAAGAGCATGGCTTGCTCAGAAGTCACAGGGGTGCACAGCCCTGCTAGGACAGCTCAGGCATGCTGTTACAGTGACTGTCCCAGGCACCCAGGCCAACAATGTGGGGGGAGAGAGTGAATGAAGTGCCTGGTGTGGAGAAATCCTTCCCAAAAGCCATGGGTGAGAAGCCCCACACCCAGAATTGGGATGTTTCACTGCTCTCGCCTCTTCTCCCTTCAATAGCTGTCCACTGGGACATCTACTCCCCTGTGCTGACCTCTCCCCTCACCAACAAGCAAACCCACCTGCCCACGGGGACCTTGCACAGCAGCAACAGTGCTGGAGGAGGCCACACAGGGAAAACCCTGGCCTGAGCTGGGATGGGGTTGGACAGAAACAGTGGAGGAAACCAGGCCAGGAGCTGATGATATTTGGCATAAAAAATACCTTGGGTGAAGGGTCTCCAAAGGCAGCACCTGTGGCTGCCACGGGCTCTTGTGCCCATGCTCCCTGGCATAGGGGTAGTGGGTCATGGCTCTAAAGAGGGTCACCCATCAAACAGGCTCATAACAAGATCCTCCACAGGTGACTTGGCAGGAGCCTTGCAGACCCCCAGCATGCCCCCATTACTGAGCCCCACTCAGAGGGGGAGCAGCGGGTGCTGGGGAGGAGGTGATGGAACTGCTCCCAGGGCAGAGACACCCGGCTGGTGCATGGAGGCTCAGAGGGACCTGTCCACTGACCAAGGAGGAGAGAAAGCAGGAACCTCCAGCACTCAGGGTAAACACCATGGCAAAGCATGATCGTCATCCCCCAGGATGCCTGTGCCACCAGGCACTGTAGGACCCAGCTGTAAAGACAGGGAATGAGGCACTTCCCTGACTCTCCTGGGTACCACAGGCGGCTTCCCACAGCAGGACTCAGCGATGCCCATTTAAAAACCAGCTTTGAGAGGACTGCTTGAGAGAGAAGGAGCTGGCTACATACCACGCTGCTCTGTCATACTCTGCCCAGATCCGGACGAACTCATCCAGATGGTGAGGTCCCAGGATGGAGGAATCCCGAGTCAGGTATTCAAAGTTGTCCATGATGACCGCCACAAAGAGGTTCAGCATCTGAGTGCAAGGGGAAAAGGCCAAGAGAAAGAAGTAGAGGGAGCTGAGATGAGCCTGTGGTGGGGTGCGGGCTGGGAGGCTGTCGAGAGGGACTCCCGGGGCTCTTTGGGAGGAGGAACTCACCAGGAAAGAGCAGAAAAAGATGAAGGAGACGAAGTATACGTAGGCCAGGTCGGTGCCGCAGCGCTCGTTCTCGTTCTGCCCCGAGGTGGCCGTGGTGTCAGGCTCACAGCCTTTGCCCTCCAGGCAGGACAACATGATCTCCTGCCATGCCTCTCCTGTGGCACTCCTGCACCCAACACAGCTCTGCTCAGCAGCTGGTGGTGCCACAGGAAGGAGCTGGGGAGGGATGTCCCCAGGAGAAGCTTCCCAAGCAGCTGTGCATCCCTCAGCCCGAGTTTAGGCCATCCCTGGCACGCAGAGGAGGGAGGTGCTGGCTCAGCAGCCAGGCTGGACCCACACAAGTGCAGTCACTGGGCTGCAGATCCTGGCACATTGGGCCAGCTCCCCACAGCCAGCTGGTCCAAATAATTGGCAGACAGACATCCTCCTCGGGGCAGGATGGGGGGAGGAAAAGGAGTTCCTGAGCTCCCATATCCATGTGTTTGATCAGAGGGCTGGAGCAGCTCTGCTCTGGAGCCAAGCTGAGAGAGATGGAGTTGTGGAAAAGCTGAGGAGGGACTTTTGACAAGGGTTTGGAGTGAGAGGACAAGGGGCGATGGTTTCAAGTTGAAAGAGAGTGGTTTTAAACTAGAAAGGAAGAAATTCCCCAGTGTGAGGGTGCTGAGCCCCTGGCTGCCCAGGCAAGCTGTGGCTGCCCCATCCCTGGCAGTGTCTCAGCCCAGGCTGGATGGGGCTTGGAGCACCCTGGGCTGGTGGGAGGTGTCCCTGCCCATGCAGGGGGTTGGAACTGGGTGAGCTTTAAGGTCTCCTCCAACCCAAACCATTCTGTGTGTCACCCAGATGTTCTCTAGGACAAAAGCTGAGATAAAGAGAAACTGCTCAGCCCAGCTCCTGACAATGCCTGCACCCAAAAATGTCCCCAAAGGGCTATTTGGTGGTTGCTTACCTGAAGAGGAGCATGAGGGAGCCCAGGAAGCTGCGGAAGTTGTTGTGCCGGTTAATGTGGCTTTCCTCATCCAGTTTGATGTTGCCAAAAACCTGCGGGAGGGATAAAAAGGGCTCAGTCAGTTCAGTTTTCAAAGCTGCCAACATCCACCAGCTTTGTGTGAGCAGTGCCCCATGGAAAAACACCCCAGGAAACCCACAGTGGACCAAGAGGGCTGTGCTGAGCAGCTCTGGGGGAAGGAGAAGAGACCCTCCTCTCCTCTGCAGGGATCCATGGTGGGCACAGAGGCTTTGAGAGGCTGAGTTGCTATGGAAACGGGAGCAAGGATGTCCAGGGATCAACCAAGTCCAACTGCTCCACATCCATCCCTCTGCTGCAGGATCTGAGCACCACAGGGCAGCCGGTGGTCCCCAGCATGCTGAGAGCACAGGAATGGGTCACACCACCCTGGGTGGGCACTGGAAAATCCTGGGGGCTTTTCCCTTGGTGGGGAATCAGCCTGTGATGCTTGGGTTGGGCACAGTGGTGCAAGGCGGGTGGGAAAGGCTCAGTGAGGGAGGGACAGACTGACTGCCAACACATCAGGGGCAGCAAGACACCTGGGACCACAGTCCCCAAGGCCAGAAGAGGCAAGAAAGCATGGACAGAATCCTAACAATGACCCACAGCCAAGGCTGTGGTAGGACATCACAACCATTCAGAAAGAACCTCAGTAGGAAAAGTGTGCTGCTATTATTGTTAAATATTAATTCCACTTTCTGTGAACCTAAAAATACACCAATTGCAGAGTATTTTTTTTTCCCCTGTACAGGTCTTTTGGAATGTGTAATTGTAGAATATTTTCTACCTCCAGCTATTTTGTTCAAATAACGCCCACAGACTTTACTGCTTGGGGAATTGTTCACAACGGTGTTAAGAAAAAAAAAAAATTAAAACAACAACAACAAAAAAAATTAATCAAATACTACCACACTGTGGGGGGGGCTGAGTCAGATGGCGGCTGCTCAGTGTGGAGAACACCTGGGTGTGTAGGACCCAGCAGCCAAAAGCAGCCACACGGCTCTTGGGGGGGAGAGAAGGGGTGGGAGAGACCAAACACCATCCCTGCCTGAGCTGGGGAGGTGTGGGAGAGCCCTGAGTGCTGCTGCTGCCCCCCTAAAACCCACCCGTCCTGGCCATGGCATCAGACACCCTGGTTGGGCAGCTCCGGGTCCCACGTTCTGGTTGCTGGAGAAGCTTTGGCAGATCCTCAGCGTGGGACTGAGTCACCACAGAGCTGAGACAGCCCCTGGCACGTGCAGAGCTGAGGGGCTGAGCTCACGCGCTGCTTTTTTACCAGCTGGAGCCTGGAAAAATCCTATCTTCCCACGCTCTGCAGACCTCCCACCGTGTGGCAGGACACCGCAGGCCCCCAAGCAGACCACCCCCCAGGTGAGCTGTGCTGACCCCACCACCACCCAGCCTTCAGCTGGGCAAGGCAGAAGGATGCTCCCCTGGTCCATCAGGCACGGCCTCAGTCTCTGGGGGCTGCTAGGGAGCTGGAGATGGGGTGTCAGTTTAAAAAGTGAAGTGTCTGTGAAATGGAGGATTGGTGATTTAAGAGCAGCTGCCCTACAAGATGCCCAGCTGAGTCCCCACATTTCCAAGGCCACCAGTTGGGAAGGCAGCTGTGAAGCTTGGCTGAACAAGCCCATGGCAGCTTCCCTGGGGCAGGTGGCACTGCAGCTCCCAAACAAGATGTTCCACTCTCAGGACCTTCCAGACACTGTCTCAGAGTGACACAGTGACAGGCAGGCACAAGGCTGGCTGCTGGGCATCATGCTGAGGACATGCTGCTCCTGCCTGTCCATGAAGGAGGGAGGGACACTGAGACCCGGGTGCTCACCTGCATCCCAATGATGGCATAGATGAAGAAAAGCATGGCAATCAAGAGGCAGACATAGGGGAGGGCCTGCAAGAGAAACAGACAAGTCACCTCACTTAGCATAGGTCCAGCTCCAGAGGAGAAGAAAAATGCATAGGGAGCCTCTAAGGTGTGCCAGTCATCTTGGACAGAGTCCAGGAGAGGGCACAAAGAGCGTTGGAGGGCTGGAGCAGCTCTGCTCTGGAGCCAGGCTGAGAGAGTTGGGGGTGTCCAGCCTGGAGAAGAGAAGGCTGCAATGGGGAGACCTTAGAGCATCTTCCAGTGACTGAAGGGGCTCCAGGAAAGCTGGGGAGGGACTTGGGACAAGGGCCTGGAGTGATAGGACACAGGGCAATGGTTTCAAGATGAAAAAGGGGAAATTTAGATGAGACATTAGGAAGAAATTCTCCAGTGTGAGGGTGGTAAGACCCTGGCTGCCCAGGCAAACTGTGGTTGTCCCCTCCTAGCCAGTGTCTCAGCCCAGGCTGGATGGGGCTTGGAGCAACCTGGGCTGGTGGGAGGTGTCCCTGCCCATGCCGGGGGTTGGAACTGGATGAGCTTTAAGGTCCCTTCCAACCCAAACCATTCTGCGATTCTACATTTCATCTCTCCTAAGAGGCAACAAGTCAGCAAGAACCTGAGCACAGCCTGCATTTGGGAGCAGCACCCAGCAGCATTGCTGGGGAGGAGAACGGGGTGGATGTGACTCACCTTGAAGGACTGCACGAATGTCCAGAGCAGGATGCGGATGGTGTAGCCCTGGCGCAGCAGCTTGATGAGCCGAGCAGCTCGGAAGAGCTTCAGGAAGCTCATGTTGAAGCTGCTGGTGTTCACCAGCTGGGAGGAGATGAGAGGGTCAGAGGCAGGAGGGAGCCCACCACCCCCAGTAGTCCATCCCACTGCTCCCACCCCCTGCTTCACCTTGGTGTCTGTCAGGATGATCTCGGTAATGCTGCCGATGACAGTGATGAAGTCAAAGATGTTCCAGGTGTCCCGGAAATAATTCTGCAAAAGGCCAGAGAGAGGGAACACGGATTTGAGCTGGGGGATGGCAGGTCTGAAGGGTTCTGGGCTATGGCTGATCATGAGCACGGGCTTCCTGCCACTTTGTATGCGGCCACGGTCTGGGGCATCATCCTGAGTCTGCGACGGTGGCAGCCCTGAGGTGTCTGCAGTGAGCAGCTTTTCCTGGGAGGTGACCAACAGTCCACCTTGGAGAATGGGGGTGGGAAAAGCAGCCACAGGCAGCCCTGGTCAGGCTGCAAGGGCTCGTCATGGTGACCTTCACAACCATGGGGCTGCTTTGGCCTCCTCTGTGTGGGCACCTGGACCCAGCTCAGCACCCAAAGTTTGTGTGACAGATGGTGCAAGGCCTGACTCGAGCACAGCTGGGAGCAGGGAGGGTGGCTAGAAACACTCCAACTACTGGATCTCATCTCCTAGTTTGGGTTAGAACCAGGAAAGAAACAATGAAAGAGCAAACCCAACACTTGCTCATACGCAGGGAAGAGCAGCTGAAGATGAAGCAGTCCATGCCTTCAAATGTCACATCCCTGGAAACACTCAAGGATAGGTTGGAAGGGGATTTAAGCAACTTTATCTAGTTGAAGACATCCCTTGCAGAGGAATGGACCAGATAGCCTTTAAAAAACCCTTCCAACCCAGACCCATTTTATCATTCCTCAATTCAAATCTTAAATGAACAGCTGGAGATTTGAGTACTGGAAATTAGACAGGGAGGCCTTGCTGCTGGTCAGGTCTATTCCAAATGGTACAGCCCAAGGACAGCAATGTACCAGCACCTCCTGGCTCCTGGGGACAAGGGACTGCAGCCACCAGCACCACTGAAGGAGCAGTCAGCTCGAGCAGAGCAGCAGCACAGGAGATGCATGGCCCAGGCACCAGGATCCCACAGAAACAAGGCAAAAAGTGAAGCAGTGGTGCAGCTTCCTCCGACAGTATCCAGCATCAAAGGAGCCCTCAGGCTGGGACCCAAAATAAATAGCAACAATCTCACATCATTAACACCTTCCTTCTGTGAGCTGCATGCTGCCAAAGTCCAAATTAACACCCTCATGGAGAAAAGGAGCAGCCACTCACCAGGAAGCCGAAGGCAATGATCTTGAGGACACACTCCAAGGAGAACACCATGGTGAAAGCGATGTTCAGATACTTCAGGGCCAGCTCATATGTGTATGGAGCAGAGTAGTACTGATGGAGGAGAGAGAGATCACTAGCCAGGAGGGGGGCCTGCCAGCCTCTCAGCTGATGACTGTCACAGGGAAGACCTGTGGTGGCACATGCTCTTTGCCCTGGAAGCCTCAAGACCACCTCCTCCCTCCCCTCTCCACCCCTCTCCCAGGACAGCTGCCACTGCCTGTAGGAAGGAAGCACAGAGTAAATCCAGGCCTTTCCACAGATTCAGATCAGTCACCTCATTTAGGGGAGATCTCACCCCCAGTTTGGAACATGGTAGTGTTTCAAGTGGCTGTGCCAGGGGAACACATGCTGCCTGAAAACACCTGCTAGAAATGACCAGAGTACCCTCTGGTCCCATCCTGGCAGATCCTCCTTCTCCCCACCACCCCAAAGAGGACAGGCTCACCCTGACCAGCTCACCTTCATCATCAGCACCACGGTGTTCAAGGCTATCATGGCCATGATGGTGTACTCGAAGGATGGGGAGACCACAAAGTGCCAGACACGGTACTGGAAGGTGTGCCGGTTCTGGGGCATGTACCGGGTGAGGGGCTTGGCGCTGATGGCAAAGTCAATGCAGGCCCTCTGGAATAAAAAAAAATACTTCAGACCCTGGCCAATGGCAGCTGTCACGCTTCTTTTCTTCATGGGGTGGACAGGTGGGTGGCTCATGGGTTTCTTGCCCTTTCTCAACATCTAGGGAGCTCCAAGCTCCCATAGTGCAGAAAACCCGTGGAAATGTCCTCTTTCCCCCTCCCCAGACTGTACCTCATTCTTCTCCAGACTGCACTCCTCCATCATTTTGTCTCCTTGCTCTTGGAATGTAATGATGATGAGAGCCACAAAAATGTTGACAAAGAAGAAAGGGAAGACCACAAAATAGACAACATAAAAGATGGACATCTCCATGCGGTTGCTGCGGCTGGGCCCCCGGTCCTCCTCCGTCACATCCACCGAATGCTGCAGCACCCTGTGGGCAGACAGGTGGAGAAAAGCAACCAGAGATATGCCCATCAGGACTGCCACCACACAGCACTCCTCAAGGGACCCGCTTTGTGTAGCCAGCTCTGTCTGTCCACACTTGTGATAACGGTGAGATAAAGCTCTGCCGTTATCTGCTTTACGAGGACGACCCTTCCAAGTGGCTACAGACTGTTTTAGGGTGCTTTGCCTGATGGTGTCCCTGATGGGAAAATGGGTTTTCTGTGCTGTACACCCAGAGAAAAAAAAATTGCCCAAGTTCACATGAGCATGGAGAGAGGTCTAGTCCTACAGTCATGGCTAAAACATAGCTCAGGGCCATGCAGGAGAAGGGATTATCCATCAGACGAGGCAGAAAGTAACCCCAGCCACATTGATATAATTTCTTGTCCACCCTCTCCCCACCCAACAGTTCCCCTTGCAGTCCTGCCTAGGTGTTACTAACCTGCCTACCCCCAGTGGGAATATGGTCATCCCCATTTGTGGGGACAGATGGAGCAGAATACTCACTGAGGCCAACCCTCCCCTGTGGAGACTGTGAAGAGGGTGAGCAAAGCCCAGATGATGTTGTCATAGTGAAACTCGTGGCGTTTCCATTCCCGGCACTTCACTTCCATCTTGTTCTTCTCGTGGTCCACATAGTTCCCTCTGTAAGGTGGGGAGAGAGCAGGGACCTGGATTTTTATGCTGCCAGACTAGGAGATTGTGGTTTAAAACCCTGGGGATGGTGTAGGGGTGCAGTGTTGGGGGACACCTCTCCTCCTGTGGGGCTGGAGGAGGAAATGGGGAGAGGCCGGGGAACAACCTGGGGGGACGAAGGAAGGGGAGAGCAAAAGGGAAGAGAGAAAAAGGGAAGTGCCAACACAGCAATGGGGATGGGGCTTGGCCCATGCTGTCCACCACAAGAGACTACAGCCAAGAGCAAGTCATGACCAAGGACTTGACTGGGAACCATGGAAGACATTTCCCAGCACCCTGCCTTTGCCAGAGGTGTCAGCATCAGACCTACGGAACTGGGCACATACATGCAGTCCTTCTGGGTGTCCTTAGAGCTGTCAGTGCAGTAGAAAAACTTCCCCTTGAAGAGCTGGACGGCAATGACAGCAAAGATGAACATGAAGAGCTTGTAGACAATGAGGATGTTGAAGACATTCTTGAGGGAGGTCACGACGCAGTCAAAGACAGCCTGAAAGAGAGGGCACAGCTCACCTCGGGGAGAACCCATGGTCTCGGCAAAAGGGGGGAGGACCATCACCAGACTACCATGTGGAAGGACATTTCCCACTCCTGGTGCAGAAAAGAGGAAAGAGCTGGGCCTTCCACCAGGCAAAAAGCTCTTTTAAGAATGAGTTTAACACCTGGAGTACCCCCCCAGCACACACACAGACACCGAGCAGCCCCTGAGAGAGCAGTGGGGATGGGTGTTTACAGCCTCCATGTTCCCTGCAACCAGGGCTGCAGACAGGGGATAGCCCCAAGGATGCAATTAGCAGCACTCAGGACCAATTAATAAACACCTCATTGTTTTGCATCACCCCCAACAAGGAGGCAGAGTGAGGTCCCCAGGTTGTGGTCTCAGCCCAGCTCTCACAGCACTGAGAAGAGAGGGGAATGTCCTTGTGCCTCCTTCCTGCTGGAGACAGGTGTCCAGAAATGAACTGACATGGGCTGAATCCCCCTGCTGATCAGGAAGAAAAGCTGGGGCCAACCCCTCTGTCTCTGGGGACTCACTCATCAGCCAAATACCTTCTTCTAGGGAAAAAAAACCTTCCAAGAGACTTTCCTTGGTCTCTTGTTCCTCTCTGACTCTATTCCCCATCAGCATAGGTAGGTAAATCCATAATCCTACCTGTGCTGCAGGAATAATCCATCTGTTGAGATGGGAAACCCCCTAGGAGGCAGTGCCATGACAGCACAGCACTCAAAATCCCAAACTGTTTGTGAGCTGCTCTGGGGGTAAAGACCACAAACCCTGGAAGATCTGAGCTCTCCCCGAGCTGGGGTGGCCCATTTCATCAGCAGAGCATCTGGGATTTGCTGCCTCATGGCCACTCCAGCCCCACTTTCCCTGGCACCTAACTCTGACACTTTGCAGAGATCCAGGCTTGCTTCTACCAACTCCTTGCACCTCCAGATGTGAAGCAGCACAAAGGATGCTATGTCTGAAAGCAGAGCTCCTAAAACACAGCAAACACTTCAAAAACTACTTGCCCATCACATACAAGAAAAGCAACCCGTGTGGTCCCTGCACCAACCATTCCAGGCTGGAGAAGACAGAGGTAAGGTAGGAGATGGGGATCATTACCTTCAGCTTGGGCAGGCGCTTGATGGTTTTCAGGGGCCTCAAGACCCGCAGCACACGGAGAGACTTGATGGTCTTGATATCCCGGCCCTTGTTGGTCCTACCACGGACCAAGAAATGAAACAGAGAGACCTTTCAGACCTGGGGCAAGATGCTCAGGAGGTTTTCAAGAGCTGACAAACACCACCACCACCACCCCCAGCATGCCTGAGGACAGGAACAGGAGCCACGGTGGGGGCCAGCCATCAGGAATGTGTAACTGCTGAGCTCTCAGCCCGCCTCAACAAGGCTCCTCCAACACCCACACTGGCAGCGATGAAAAATAAGGAAGCACCTGTTCTGTGCTTGATTTGTTCACACAAATGCTGTTGGCTATGGCTTTCTGCCTTGTTCTGTCAGTGCTGCCCAACATGGCCAGCCTGGTGCTCTGCCTCACATGCATCTAACATCTCAGCCCTCCCAAGACCAGGGCTGCACTTGCCTCCACCTAAGGCAGCTGAGGGAGGCAGAGCTTACCAGAAGAATTATTCAGAAAAGCCCCCTCGTGACCCTCCTTTCTTGAATATGATGATTAATCCCAACCACAATACCAGGGTTTTTTTGCCTTGTCTGTTAACTAAAGCCCACGGGCTGGATCCCAGGATGGAGCGGAGAGGTCCTGGTGAAGGTTGGCAGCCATTCGGATCCACCAGGCACTCTCAAAAACGTCAAGGAAATGACTTACATCAACAGATGCTCCAAATTACACAGCTCCTTTGCGAAGGTTAATGCAACAGGGAGCACAATAATGGGCTTAATCATTCAGAGATGTAAACAAAACCACTAATTAATAGTCCTCCCTAGAAGCACAGCCCCACAAATGCATGGTAAGAAATTGTATGAACAGCCCTGTGACTCACTTTGCACCTCCCATCTCCTCCTTGCTCAATGTCAGGGCCTGGGGCACCTGACTGGGGGGCTGGGATGAGGATTTGAGGGCAGCACTCAGATGGTGCAAGCTGCCAGCAAGGGCAGCTCGGTGGCACAGGTTTACACCTGCTGAGGAGGGAACTCTTCAGACCTCAGGAAAAATCCCATGGATTTGCTTGGGATCTGCATGGGACAGAGAGCTGGGTAACACCTGGAGGAAAGCCTGGCTTTGCTGTGTCCAGGACTAAAGCTGAGCTCTCCCCAGTCCCCTGAGCTTGACATGACCCACAGCATCCCATATCCTTGGAGTCTGTCAGGGCTGCAGTCCCTGCACCACCTCCCCTGCACCCCCCAGGGTGACCCACATGGCATAGTTACCCCAAGGCATTCCTGTCGGGGATCCAGCCCAGCAGCCACCAAACAGCACCGAGGGAAAAAGAGAGAGGAGAGGAAGAAGGTAAGAAATGTTCTGGGGAAGCCATGGCAGGGGCAGGAGGCGTGATGAGTAAACTACGTTGTGTCCTCCAGGATGGGGCTTGTCTCCAGGGAAAGACTCAGCTGGGAGCCCCTGCCCTCCCCACTGGAGGTTCTGGGAGAAAGGTGCACGGTGAAACTTCTGCTGTAAGAGGAACCTTTGGAGTGAGCTGGTGGATGGGCATGTGGTGCTCCTTGGCTAGGAGTCAGGGAGGGACCTTGAGGGTCTCTGAGGGAACCTACCTGTGAGGCAGCAGCTCCCATCCAGACAGTCTGACTTCAGTAAATCACCTCCATCAAGAAGAAATCCATGGATTAAGAGCCTGAGCTGCAGCACAGGGTCTCCTGCCACCCATCAGGACAGCTCCTTGGACAAGCCAAGGCAGTCAGGAAGGCCCTCAATGTCACCAAACACCTGCCTGTGACTCAGCTCAGTCCCTGACACTTCCCTGCAGAGGGGCAAAGCCTACTAAACGAAACATTTCTTTAAAAACATCAAAATAACCCCAGGCCCTGGCTGCCTGTTGGTGAAAGTGGTGGAAGGTGTGTTGCAGAGCTGCTACTTGAACTCTGCAGCTGCTCTGTGGTGGGACATCAGAGCTCTGGTCCTGCCCAGCCTCACACAGCTCATTTCACAGTGCTTCAGGGTCCCTTGTGCTCCCAGACACGGGTGCTGAGGAGCAGAGGGAGATGCTGCTCAGCAGCTCTGCTGGGTTCCTCGGGGTGGGGAAGCTCCTGCCCTTGCTCACTCTCCAACCTTTCACCCCTCACCCCTTCCCACGGGCACCCCCACCTCAGGGCAGCTCAGCAAAGCTGCCAGCGTGGTGTCTCCTCAGGGGGTGCCTCGAGAGGCAAAAGTGAGCAGGGCCTTTAGTTATGGCTCTGGTTGTTTCAGCTAATTTAATTTGGGCTCTTTGGAGATTGAGGGATTTATATTGGGCTTTTTATTTAGCCTGTGTTTGGACTGATGTATGAGCTCTCCACATGGGGAGCTACGGGCAAGCCCAGATGATGTCTCACTGGGGACGTTCAGGCTCCAAGGGGGCAGCTGCAGAGGCACCCAGGGACATGGCTTTATGGGTGGACACACAGGGACGTGGGTCTATGGGCAGGCAATTGCTTATTGGTGATTTTGAGGTGGCTCTCACAACCAGCAGATGATGGAGACACCACTGAACAAGCTCAGAGACCTCCTGCTGCACCCACAGCTACCCAGGACCACCACAGGAAAACCAAAACACAAAGGGGAGGCAAAAAAAGCAGAAAATCCAAATGGCAGAGCATGTGCCAGCACTTCTTGAACTGGTAAGGTGCAGGACCTGGCCACCAGCCACTCTCAAGCCACACAGTCACAGCAGCCCAGGCATCACTTTGCCCACCCAGCACCATAGAGGTGGGGAGGGGGAGAGGGAGGACACAGTTCCACCCCTCAGCCTTGTATCAAAGATCTCATGGAGGGAGAAGAAAAGGAGAAGGATTTAAACATCACGGACAGAGTTTTCCTCGTGAGACCCCGATGGAGGGAGGGTGGGTGGCAAGGTAGGGACATGTAGAGCTGGCAAACGTCCTGCGGCTCGGCGGGAGCTGGGGGTGGTTGTGCACAGCCCCCAGCACTGCAGTGGTGATGGGCTGCCAAGGGGAGAGGCAGGTGTTCTTATAAATGTTTTATAATGTCTAAACCCATCAGAAACGGCTGCAGCTCCTTTGTCCCCCTCACCCCTGCAAGCCATGAGATCATCTCCAGCAGGAGCCACCAACGGAGGTGGAGGAGAGGGACAATCCTGCAAGTTTCCATTACAAAGAGACCACGACACAAGCAGCATGGAATCTACCCAGCTACAGCTCCAAGAGTGGGCAGGAGGCACAGATGCTTGCTGCAAATGTACGTGGAGATGCAGAGACCTTCTCCCTGCGAGGGGGTTGGGAGCTGCAGCCGAGGGGGGATGCTCGCCCTCGAGAATTTGTCTGCCCTGTGCCCAGGGGGACCTGTCCTTCCCTCCAGAGGCTGGGCTGAGGCAGGTGGTAAGAGGGGCTGGAAGGGGCACAGCACCTGTACTCACCCCTCACCACCTGCCCCAGCTGGCAGCATGCAGGAGGGCAGAGCAGCACAAAAGTCACCCCTGGATACTTGTCCCCTGCATGGCACGTGCATGGTGCTTTCCCCTCCTGACAGCCCCTTTTCCTCACTTTCACATCCACTTTTACCACCAATCACTTTCTAGCACCTCCAGCCTGCCTTGCATTGCCCAAAGCCTGGTGGCTCACCACCATCTGACAAACAAGGACAAATCCATCTACGCACCCCTGCCAGGAGCCATCCCAGAAGCAGAGTAGAAGGGGGCAGAGAAATTAAAAAAAAAACAAACAAAAAAACACCAGGGTCTAGTAGCCCTAATGCACAGTTCCACACTCCTCCCACCCTGGCCACGAGAAGGACAACAGTCACTTACGCCAAGGCAAAAGCCACCAGAGCTCCCACCACCACGATGAAATCCAGGATGTTCCAGAGGTCTCGGAAGTAGGAGCCATCCTGCAGGATCAAGCCTTGATCGATCATCTACAGGGATGAAACGGTGATAAAAATAACAACAGGCAGAGGATGAGCAGCTCGTCCATGGAGTGGAAATGGCAGCAGGCAGGGTGTGCTGGGGACAGGGACATTCCTGGGAAGCAGCAGATCTGTCCCTGAGCCCCAGGAATATATTGAGCAGCATCATATTTTGGGAGCCTGGAGTCTGATAGAAGTGGTGCTGAGCACCCTTGACTCCTGGCACTAAGATTGAGGCTTTGAAGTCTCCATCATCCAAATTTAGGACCAGAATCAAAAAACTGAGGCTCTTCCCACCCACTGGGAGGATGCTGGAGGACACAACGCCCCCGGCAATGCCAGCCCACAAGGGCTCTTACCTTAATAACCATCTCGAAGGTGAAAACGCCAGTGAAGACGTAGTCAAAATACCTCAGGACCTGCAGGGAGAGGGCAGGGGTGCTCTGCAGCTTCTGACAAGTAAAGGGTCTTGCCAGCACCCACCCCGACCCTGCCAGCCCCCCACACTGGGGATTGCCTGCCTCAGAGGCAGAGAGGGGATGGGTTTGCTTTCCCCAACCCAGCGGATTCCCTAAGAGCTCAGGGTATCCATAAACCCAGCCTGCAGAGGTAGGACAGAAACCTGTCCCATGCGTGGTACGAGCAGCTCTGAAATCATGCCTTCAGCCTTCAGCATCATGCCCCCCCATGCCAGCTCCTGTCCACATCAGCATCTCCCGGTTTAAGACAATTTACAGTCCCCAAAGCACCCTGCTCTGGTCCCCAGGCTCTAAAACCCCTGTGTGCTGAGAGGCATCTCCAGGGCTGACAAAGGGAGGCGAGGGGGAATAAGTCAGGTTCTGACTGCCCTGCTCCCTGTCCTCCATGTGCCCACCCACAGAAGCTGCAGTCCTACAGGACCCCTCCCTGGGGGATGGGGGACAGCAGGGGGAGGGATTTGCCATCACTTTGTTTCGGTCGGAGTTGGTAAGGACGGGGTCCTCTGCGGCGAGGGCGATGCTGCTGGCGGCAATCACCAGGAGGATGCACATCTCGAAGTAGCGCAGGTTGACGATGTAGTGGCAAGCCCTCCTCACCCTGTGGGGAGACAGCCCCCACCCCGACCTCTCAGCCTCTGGCACACCCCACCTGCAAAACCCACCCCACCTCGCCAGCTGCCAGGGCAGAAAGATGGGCAGCAAAGCCTGAGGAGCAAAACAAGGGAGCCCGAGGGGTGGTTTGGGCTTGCTGACCCCTTTGGTTGGCTGTCCCAGACACCCCCACCCCCCAGCAGAGACCCCCTGGCCAGCCAGAGGCAGTGCTTGGGAAATTATGGGGCTTATTCGTCCCGGCTGCTGGAGCTGGGCAAGAGCTACAGGGGAACAGAAAACTGCAGGAAAACGTAACCGGCATTGACTGAAAAAATGCAGTGAACAATCAGCAGTCAGGAGAGAAAACCATGAATGTGGGTGGCTCAGGTTTGGAAGATATTCCCAAGGGGATCCCCCGTTTTCAAGGATACCAAGGTGTCCTTCCCCTTGCAGCCCTCCCCAGCCCTGGGCTCCTAGAGTCCAAAGTATGTCTTACGGGTTGGTGGTGCTGAAGATGAACATGGAGCTGTGTGGCACCATTGCTTTGCCTGTCTCGCTTTTCTCCTTCTTCCTCTTCTTCTTCTCCATCTCATCCTCATCCTCTTTGCTCTCGGCCTCCTTCAAGGGGCTGGCTTCACCATCTGTCTTGTTGCTAACTGCAGGAAAGTGAGAGCCTTTGCCTGGCCTTGCAGGCAGGCAGCACCTCGGGGTGTCCCTGCCACCCAGGCACATGCAGCCAACACCCTCCCCACTTTCTCCTTTGCATTCCTGTGCCACTACAGGGAGAGGGATCAGAAGGGAAGAAGAGATACGAGCTGCTGGGATGAAGGAGACAAAAGGGCTTTCAACAAGGCCAGATTTCTCAAGCTGTTTGAGTAATGAGACCATTTAAAGCATCTCACCTTGACAGGGAGGATGCTGCTAAGGGATGTGAGCGGCAGCGAGCTGGGCGGAGGCTGTGGATGTGTCAGGAAAAACAGAGGATGGGAGAATTTTGCCCAGGCAGGAGAGGAAGGGGGAAGGAGGGAACCAGGCAAAGGGGTGGGTGGGAAGGAGGTGAGAAAGGGAGAAGCTCCCCAGGGGGGGACAGTGGCACATCAGTGCTGTGTTGAGGCTCCCCTGCAAATCTGGGGTTCTGGAGGGAGGTGCAGCAAGGAAACCTCCCTGGCTGATGGCTGCCGATGGGAAAAGCCATGCAAGCAGCTCTGCCATCCCCACAGGGCCCCCAGGGGTTGGGAGAGGGGGAAAGAGAGACGGGTCCTCACTCTGTACCACAGCGGAGTCGTGGACATCGATCATGATGGTGGTGCTCTCCGTGGCCTTCTCGGTGTTGGGGGTGATGGAGGAGAGGTCGGGCTCGCTGCGGCTGACGGTGCGGCTGCCCTCCAGCAGTGCCTGCTCGCTGGTGTCCGGGCTGCTGCAGTCCTGCTCTGCCAGGCTGCCCTTCTTCCCCCGGGGCAGCTCGGGTGCTGTTTGAGGGGGGCTTCCCTCCTTGGTGGTCCTGACCAGCTCAGCATCACCAGCAGGGACACCGTTTGTCCTGCTGGAAGGACATGGGGAAAAAAAGAGGTGTGAGAAGATAAGGGGAGAGGCCAAGGAGCTGTGGGACCCACGAGATGCTCTCCCCGAGCACCCACCTGACGGGCTCCTTGCTGGGCTCTGGCTCCCCCTGAATCAGCGCCTCTGCCGAGGACGTGTCCCCACGCCTGTCCCCGTCCTGTGCCCCCTCTGTGGGGCTGGTCTCCTCCAGACCCATCTCCTGGCTGGCTGAGCGGCTCCCCAGAGTGCTGGCCGGCTCCTTCCCCTCCACCCGGGCCCTGCGGTGCCGGCTGCGCCGCTGGCTCGGCCTCGCCCGTGCCCTGTCCTCCAGGCCACCCCCTGCTCCATCCTGTTCGCCCGGCTCGCAGTTCCCATGGCATGACTTCTGCCACAGCTCCTTGTCTCTCTTGACCCGGGGCGATGGGCTCCTCCTGTCCTCTCCACCCCCAGGGTTGGCTCCGGGGCCCGGCTGCTCAGGGACCTCGCCCTTGCCACCCTGCTCCTCGGTGCATTTCTCCAGGGTGACGCCATCCCCCGGTTTCTTCCTGCGGAAGATACTGGCATGGGGGTTGATGAGGGGGGGCTCATCCTTGTTGATGCCTTCCTGGCTGGACATCTGCATGTGCCGGCGCAGCTGGCTGGTCCGCTGCTCCCACACCGACATGTGGTGCCGACGGCGACGCTCCCGCCTGCAACCCGGAACAGCCAGGGGTTGGTGTCCTGCTTTCACCCCCCCTGGTAAAAGCATCCACCCTGGATTTAGATTGGGAATCCCGGGGAGAAGGAAATGCCAACCCTGGGGCAATGGGCTGGGCTCCTGCTTCGTCCCCAGTCCTCCAGTATCCCCCTGGTGCTGGCAGGGGCTGTAAACAGGGCTGCAACTGTATATCTGCCCCTTTGGAAGGGATCAGGCTTATGGAGAACCAGCTCCAGCAGCCTCACAGCTGCCGAAGCTCTCAGGCCACATGGCTGACTTGCTGGGAGCAGCCAGTACCCCCCCTTGCCCTGTTCCAGTCAGGCAGTGACCACCTCCCCCTTGGCTTTTAAGGTACCTTCTTAAACACGGGCAATGCCTTTTCACTGCAGTGGGGACCCCTTCTTACACGGGGGACATCTTTGCAATGCCAGCTCCTGGCAGCTGAGCTCCTTATTGGAGCAACACTGATCTAACACTAGAAATGAGGGTGCAGGGGATGCTGGCACCGAGAGCCAGCTGGGTGGTGGTGAGATGGGGACAGTGAGTAAGAGCGGGGAAGATGCCAGGTATGAGATCTGCCTGTCTCAAGGAGAGAGAGCCCTCTGAGACATTTGCAACAGAGACCATCCCTGTGCTCAACTGGGCTCGGCACATCCTGGTGGGAAACCTGCCTGAGGCTGGGCAAGCAGCGATGTTGGCTGCCGGGGAGGGGGGGGGAGGAGCTGAATTGGGCCTCTCCGTGCTCCTGGAGGTGCGTGCTGGGGATGCTCCAGAGAGGGCTGGGCTCTGCCGTGCAACCTCTGCAGGCACCAACACCCCGGAGAGGTCAGACCTGCCCCTCCCGACACGCACCGACACACGCACACGAACCGCAGAGCACGCACAGAGCCACGGGAGCAGGCACAGAGCCACGGGGGCACGCACAGAGCCACCAGACACACGGACAGGGCTGCGGAGGGGGCCAGCGGGGAGCGACAGGCGCACTCCGGCCCCCAGGGACAGACGGACAGCACAGGAGCCACAGACACCCGCCCCCGCCGCCCACATACAGGTGGCTGCTGCGCGGCTCCCACATCGACATGTGGTGTCTCCTCCGCCTGTCTCTTCTGGGGAGGAAAAACAAACGGGTTCAATCTCCCCTTCGCCCCTCCTTCGGGTTGCTCTGGGCAGCGCTGGGAGGTCTCTCCCTCCCCCCGGGGCAGCCGGTGCCTCTTTGCCCACCGGCCCCGGCTGCGGGGATGCTGGAGCGCAGCAGCCAGCGAGCGAGGAGCCCCTTGCACACACAGCCTTGCAGAGAGCTGCCCCTGCTCACACTCAGCTCCTGCACCCGCATTTCCCACACCCCAGCGTGGCACAGGTCGCTGCCACCCGGGGAGGTGTGTGCCAGGGATGCAGAGCTGTTTCAGGGGGTGCCACGGAGCCTCTCCCCAGCCTGGCCAGCCCGGCTGCATCAGGGGCACGGGGAGAGGGAACCCTTCAGATGTCCTAATGCAGCCCTGGTATTTAACAGCTCTTTCCAACTGCTCCAGATTCACTTCTCCTGAGCAAGACGTGGTGATTTTGCAGAGGAAAGGATGGGTCTGAGCTGCTCAGAGCCATCACCAGGGGTTAACACTGACCTGAGACCCCAGCGGGGGAATGTGAAGCTCCCCAGCAAATCCCAGGCACAAGACCAGGGCTGAGATGCTGCAGAGCCCCTATCACCTGAGCCGACCTGGCACAGGGAAGTCCAAGAGGGCTGTCAGTGCTCTTCACCCCCCACCCACCCTGACATCAGGCAGCTGGGGAAGTCCAAGGCTTTAACCTTTGTGTCAGCACAGAAAAGATTCAGATAAAATCATTTGGGTTGGAAAAGACCTTTAAGATCATAAAGTCCCACCATTAATCCAGCACTGTCAAGGCCACCACTATCCCATGTCCCTCAGCACCACATCTCCACAGCTTTTAAACCCCTCCGGGGATGGTGGCTCCACCACTGCCGTTGGCTCCAGGGCCCAACAACCCTTCTGGGAAGAAATTGCTCCCAATATCCAATCTAAACCTCCCCTGGCACAACTTGAGGCTGTTTTCTCTTCTACCTCTTTTTAACCTGGGAGAAGAGACCAAACAACCCCCCTCACTCCAACCTTCTCTCAGGCAGTTGCAGAGAGTGAGAAGGTGTCCCCCCTGCCCCCAGCCTCCTCTTCTCCAGGCTGAACACCCCCAGTTCCCTCAGCCACCCCTCATACCAGCACAGCTCCAAGCAAACAGCCAGGAGCATGTGTCAATGTGCACGCAGTGATTTACAGGTTTTGTTTCTGCCAACGCCACGTGGGTGTGAAGGACGCGCAAACAAATGCCCCCCCCCCCAAACACAGGGGGCCAAGCACCCACCTGCAGGCAGAGCTCAGACAGGTGACACGGGACACATCTCACTGCCACCCTGCCTGTGCCAGCCCAGAGGACACGCTGGTGGCAGAGGGTGAACGTCCCAGCCCAGCCACACTGCCCGGACCCCGCGGGCAGGGACCCACCTCTGTCCCTGCTGCAACTGGCCATGGCTCCAGCCACATCCAGGCACCCGGGGGAGGCAGCACCCAGCACCCACCGTGTGTCCATCTGCCCACCCACTCCTCACACAGCCCCGAGCCACCTGCACCACCGGCGCCCGACCGCAAGCACAATGCTGTGATGGGTACCGCGGCCACCCACACCCCACACCCTCCTGGCCACATGGGACCACTCGTCCCCGAGTGCCACCAGACCTCTCTGCAGGCAGGAAGGTGTGTACCAAACCTGCCTGCACGGGGCACCCACAGAGAAACAGAGCCACCCGAGTCCAGGACTGCCCAAACCAGGTTGGCTTCACTGCTCAGGGTTTCCAACAGCCTTTTGGTACCAGCTCTGCCCCGGCTCATCCCTTGTTGTGATGTCTCCAGAGTCCCTCCCCGGCTTGCTGGCACCAGTGCAGCACCACCAAAAGCACATCAGACCTGATGCTGGAGATGCTCGCCCCCACAGCATCCCACTCCCTTCCCTGCCCCTGACACTTTCCAGGAGGGAGGAGCTGGAAAAAAGATCTGTGAATACCGACACCTCCCATTTCAACACTGCCAGCACAACAACAAAAGGCTGAAGAGATCTGTTTGTCCAACCAGTTCTGTCTGAGAATACTCCAGCATCCAGGGATGCACAGTGTGGGCAAATCCTTTAGTACCCTAATATGGTCCATCTCCCCCTCTTCCTCTCCTATCTGTCCATTCTCCAGCCTAAATCCCTCAATTCCTTGCTTTATCCAACAAGGCAGTCAGAGATTTTGTCATGACACATGTACCCATAAACCCACTTCCCAGTGCTTGGCCAGGCACAGACTTACTCTGAACATCTCAGCACCCCCAAACCAGAGTGATATCTGCAGCTGCTGGGAGACCAGGCAGGATTTACAGTCACCCCCAGCCCCTGCTGCCCCTGAAAGCCATGGGACCATCACATCCCAGTGCTGCCTCTGACCCCTCCTGTCCCAGGACACAGTGGTTTCTCTCGGGAAAAATCTGCAAGATACTCTGCCACGTATGAGCTTGGCTGGGTTTCAAAGCAGAATGAAACCTAACATTCCCTGGGATGGGATTCTATTAAACAAAAAAAAGATCGAACCCCCCAAAATCTCTGTATGAAATGTACAATGTACTGTTTAGGGAAACAAATCGAAACACTTCGTTCCAGTGTTGACTTTCAAAGGTTTATGTGATGGAGACCATACGACATGGCAAAATAAAGGCCTCTAGAAAGGAAAAAAACAGCATTTTCTTCTGCTGAAACATGGAAGCAAGGCTCCTCAACACCATGCCAGGGGTTTATACGGTTTGGGGGCTTTTTTTTCAAATTTCTGTACCGTCAGACATGGTTTCTCAAACCTGCTCCATCTCTCCCAATGGCATTTGCTCCCAGGGAAGGAGCCTGGGGGGATTTCTGACCCTGCTGGTCCCTTCTCCCCCAGCCCTGGCTGCAGTCCTGCAGCTCTACTACCATGGAAGAACACTTCCCAGGAACAACTATCACCCCTCCTGATGAAAAAATTTAGGTGTGTTCTTCCTCCCCAGCCTCCTTCCCTAACCCTAGCAGCAGCCCTGAGTGTCTGAGCTGTATGTTTGGGGCACAAAACCTCTTTTAAGCACATTTCTGCCGTGCCCAAGCTCTGAGGCTGTTACTTGAGGCAGGGGCAATCAATCCCCGATCCCATGGGGTGAGATGGTCCCTGCTCTGACACCTCTCCAAAGGCACTGCTGCTGGCTGCTAACACGTTCCTACATCTCCATCCATCCCTCAGGAAGTCACCCTGAGACGGAACCACCCTGGGGTAGCAGTGCTGAGGGGTCACTCACTCGATAGCTGGCATGTTTGGGGCAGACATAGGGCTGACTTCTTTGGCTTTCTGAAGGGCGTGCTTCTGGTTAAAGGCCTCCTCTTCCTCCTGCTCATCCTGTGGAGGAAAGAGGGGAGATGCTTAGAGGGGCTCCCAGGTTTCAAGGGAAAGCTCAGCCATCAGAGGCAGTGAGGGATGCTGCCTTGGATGCCAAGGCATGCAGGAGAACAGGTGAGCAGGCACCTCTATTTCCAGAGATAACCTTGACTTTATCATGGGAGAAGAAAAAAGAGCAACAGGAACATACCTTGGTGAGCTCCTGAGCATTGGCCAGGTTGTCCACTGCGATGGCCAAGAACACATTCAGCAGAGTATCTGCAAGCAGCTAAGGATGCACAAGCCATGTGTTAAGGACATGGGAGCCATCAAGTGCAGGTGGCCCTGATGGCTCCTCACCACCTCAGTGAGGAGCAGCCAAAGGGACAAGCTCCTTGCTCATCCCTCACTCATCCAGCCCCCGGTGCACCTCCAGACAGCTCCTTCTCTACATTCGGGGTACCCAGAGCTGTCACGGGTGTGATAGGATTAGAGGGAGGAGGAGGGAGCAGTGGGTGGGGACAGGGGTGCCCCCAGAGAGGGGGATGTGATGGGGTTGTCTGCACTAACAGCCCAGCAGCCAGGTGGATACAGTTTCCAAACAAGGTGAGGACGATGAAGTAGATGGAGGACCACATCCCTGAGCGCACCCCGCCCTGGGAGCGGATGCCGTTGTACATCACCTCGTTCCAGTCCTCACCGGTCAGGATCTGCAGGAAAGCAAGCCAGCAGCTCTGTCACCTTCTTGTCACCTGGACAGCCACCTCAATTGTTCCCTGCACCGATGTGCAGGAGCTGAGTACAGAGACCCTGGGCAGTGGACAACCCAGCTCTCCAGCTGCAGCACTTGGGGGACACGTTGGACACTGCTGAGGATTCAGGTCTCTCAGAGGAGTTTTGGAACTTTTCCACCTTGTGCAACAGAGGTGGAAGAGTTTCCATCTCTTGCCATCCACTTCGCTATACAGGAGGAGAGGGAGGAAGCAAGTTTTGTCCTAACAGCTGATTAGGAGGGGAATACGTTTGGTTTCAAGAGCCCCCTTTCCAGCCAGCAAGGAGGGGTCAGATGGTTGGTCCTAAGTCACCTTGCAGCCCAGCTCCTACCTGGAACACGGTCATGATGGCTGCGGGGAAAGTGTCGAAGTTGGCAGATGGAGTCCCATCGATGAAGTTAAACCTGGAAGTGGAATCGGGAAGACGTAAGTGGGTTTGAGTACCAAGGTCATCAAGCCCCTGACTGCTGTGCTATCAGCTCTCTTGTGTTTAGGAGGACCTTTCCCCACTCTGAGGAAGGTCTCCTGAGCATTTGGTGCCAGAACCCAAAAGATGTCCTGGCCAGACAGACCCACACAGCCCAGAGGCACCTGTGCAAGCAGGGACTTGTATGGCAGAGGAACTACTGTTAGTAGCAGGCTGAGGGGTAAGGCCACATTCTTCCTAGGCACATAAAAGGCTGTTATCACTTGGCTTTGACACCAAGAAATTCTTTTTCCCAAGACTTGAAACGACCTACCTGCCTCCAAACAGCTGCATTCCCAGCAGGGCAAAGACTACAATGAAGAGAAAGAGGAGGAAGAGCAGGCTGATAATAGACTTCATGGAGCTCATCAGTGAGACCACCAGATTCCTCAGGGATGCCCAGTACCTAGAAACCAGAGACAGTGCTGGAGTACTTGCAGGGAGGCTGGCAGGAGAGCAGGAGGGACAGGGTCTGGACAGAGGGTGGGTACATACTTGGTGATTTTAAATATTCGCAGGAGACGAAGGGCTCGTAGGACACTGATCCCAAAAGAGGTTCCTGGTCTGAAGATAGCCCAAACCACTTCGAAGATGCTTCCTATCGTCACCTGAGAAGCAGATACAGCCATGAGCCAGACAGGAAATGTGGGAAATCTTCAAGTCCCTGAAGATGAGATACCCACCACCCTGCCTGAGCCTCGCTGTCTCCATCTGGCACAAGCAGACTGCCCCAGCAGAAGGAGATCCCCCACCCACTGTGAGGGCCATCCCATCCTGCCCCCTGGTACCTTGCACTGCAGGTACCTGCCAAACATCTCCTCCCACACCCACAGCATCTCTGGAGCTGCTTACCCCACAGTCAAAGCAGTTGAAGGAAGAGTGGAAGTAAAGGCGAGGCCCCATCCCATACATCTTTAAGGACATCTCCAGGAGGAAGAGTCCAAGAAACAGGAACTCTGCATAGTCTGAAAGAGAAAACCCAGATGTGCTACCCTTGGGGTGCTGAGTTGCATGGAGCACCCACCCACAGCCCACATGGCACATCTCAAGAGGTGGGATAACTCAAGGATCACACTGATTCTCCAAGCTACCATGGCTTGAGATGAGGGAAGCAAGGCCAGGCTGGATGGGGCTGGGAGCCACCTGGTCTAGTGGGAGGTGTCCCTGCCCATGCAGAGGAGTTGGAACTGAATCTTCAAGGTTCCTTCCAACCCAAACCAGGATGCCATCCTCTGATTCTAAGCTGGTCTGTGAGGCGCTAAATTGTGTATAACAAAACACCAGTTCCACGAGGTAATCTCTCAGAGTATGTGTGGCAGTGTCCCAGAAGGTTGAGAAGACTAGAGAGGGTCAGCATGGAGCAAAGAAGCTCTAAGAGAGAGGCTGAGGCGTCTGCAAAGACATTAACCACAAGCCACTGCAGGGGAATATTATCAACCTGGATATAAATCATAGCACAGCTGGAACCTCAATGTTCCAGCACTGCACCTTGATGTTCTTGCTGTGAGTGGCTCAGAACTGAGCACCCTGCAAACTCACACCTTGCCCACAATTGCTTGTGAACATTTGAAGATGGATCTCCACAAGCTTTCCATCACTACAATTCTCAGTTTCAGGATAAACCCAACTGAGACCTGCAATCTGTTTCTCTCTCTTGACAAACCCATCAGACCTTCAGGTCATGAGGCCAGTGATGTGCTCCAGGTGATCCTGCTTTAGTGGGAGAGGTGGATTATATGGATGTCCCTTCCAACTCTGACAGTTCTGTGATTCTGTGAAAACTCTTCCATTTTTCACCACATGACTGAGGCAGCCACCAGTGGCCATGGGTCCAAGAGCAGTGTTGATATAAGTGGCTGTACACGGTCTTTTATTCAATAGTGAGTGTTGTTCAGGTTATTCCCCACCCAGCTCCACACCAGCATGACTCTGGTGGGATTCATCCCCACGTGCCCTGCAGCCAGGAGTGAGGGTGAGCTGCAGCCCTCAGCTGCTGGAGGTAAGAAGGCTGAAGGAGGTTTTGCTTGTCCCCACTGTGCTCTCATACCCACAACAAGAGACTCACAGAGGAAGTGGGTGAGCCAGGCTGGCTGGTTGTGATGGACGATGGCCACACAGGCAGTGTTGAGAGCCACCAGGCTCAAGACAATCCAGTAGAAGACCTGGGATTTCACCATGTGGCGAACGGAGATGCGCAGGAGCCGCTCCTTGTGCCGTAAGTAGGAGGCCCCGTCCACTCTGGCACCTTTGAGGCCAGAGTGACTCAAGGGGTTACCTATGGGGAAAGAGGGGAGAGAAGGTTGCTCCAGTCAGAGGGAGAGAAGGAAATGGGTGCTCCCACCTCCCCTGCAGCACGAGGCGGGACAGGGGGCAAGGGATGCGTCAAACAGGCAGAGGTGGCTGGTCCATGACAGGTGAGACCCTCACCACTCAGACTGGCAGAGGGTTTGGGGATGGGAGCTCCAAATGACACTAACCCAAAGTTGGATGAAGAGGTCTCCTCTGTGCCAGCCTCCGCTCGCCCACGGAGGAGATATCGACGCAGTGCTCCTCGCTGGCGTCCGCCCGGTTCCTTTTGATGGTGGCTCTCCTGAGCACTGGGAAGGGAAGAGGAAGGGGTGTCAGTGGCCCAACTCTGCCAGCTCATTGGGCCCTGACCTGGTGACCAGCACTTGCTAAATCAGGCCTGGTAAGAGGACAGAGATACCCAGGTGATCCAGAGCTAGCCCTGTGTAGGACCAGACACCTCTTTGTCGTCTCACTCTCCCAGGAGTTATGCTGTCCCCACAGCCTTCTCTTGGGCTGCAGACCCCACTGGGGCATCCCCAGACCTCCCATCACACCTGGAGGATTTCAGCCTCGTGGTGCAGGCAGGCAGAAGGAATGGCAAGGCAGATTTTTAGGCAGGGCATTGCTTGTCTTACCTTCTAAGGCTGAGGTCCCAGAATTTTTGTTCTCTTCAGCCAGCATGACTTCCTCTATGCAAAAGACAGAGTTCAGCATCAGGAGACAAGACACAGCTGGCTGAGCACATCAGACTTTACTGCCTTGTACCTAAGGACTTTGCTCAGCCTGGAGGTGGTTGCTCCAGGCTGTGAACTCTTTTTGAGCATTGATTAAGTGTCCAAAAGCAAATTCTGGAAGGTGACGAGTGGCACCAACAACACCTTGCATCAGAAATGAAACTTACTTGGAACCAAGCCTTCTTCCTCTGCTGGAACTAACCCCACTAGTGAAGCTGAGCATTGCAGACAGGTCTGGGGATCAACACCCCGACCCAGGGCCACAGCTGAGGGCTGGTCTCAGCCCTTGTTTCAAGTTACCATCCTTCTTCAAGCCTGAACACTAAATGAAAGGATAAATCTTCCCAGAGGGGAATGCAGCAAACTGATCCCCAGGACATGTGAGCAAAGAAAGGGGCTGTGGCAGTCTGGGGACCAAGTCCCATCAGCTGCTGTGTACTGCTGGGCATCAGCAGGAAACCTGGAAGCTCCACCATCTCCAGCCCTCACCCAGGTGGGAGCCCCAAGCTGGGAACTGGCAGACACATCCCCTCTGGTTCTCTGCAGGACTCACTGGAGAACCAGGGTCACATCCACTGCCCCACTGCAGGGGACCCCAGCAAACATCAAGAGAAAGGAAACCACTGCTGAGCACAGCTCCCAGCAGCGATGCTCACACACAGCCTTCTCTGGAGACATAACAGTGCCTCGTGCTCAGAATTACAACTTCATGCTACAGGGTGTGAGGTTCCATCAGCTGCTGGGGAGCCCCTTGCTCTCAGCCTGCCTGGAGAGCTGCTGGAGCATCTGGGGCCAAGCTCCCCGTGCACCCCATGCCCCCACGTGAGCACCTGGGCAACTTCGGGGTTGCGCTGGGTGATGATGCTCAGGGAACCCTTCACTCTGCATGACCAGCACCCCCAGGAGAGCCCTGCTCCCCCCAGCCTTTACCCGCTTTGTCAATCCAGGCCCGGTACCCGTTGAGCTCCCGCTCGATCTGCTGCTGGCGCCGCAGCTTCATGAAGGCTCGGCGGTTCTCCACGCGCTCACGCTCTTTGGCAAACTCCCTGGGGAAGGACAAAGAGCCCCGGTGAGACGCTGAGCCTTGTCTCTTTTCCCACCTCTCCAAGGAGAGGGTTTTTCCAGGGCCTGAGACATCCCCATCTTCCTTCTCTGGACTTCAGTGTCCCACACCAGCCATCCCAGTGTGATGACCATTGCAGAGAAGAACAACAGCTGGGTGCAGCTCTGAGCAGGCAGGAGGACAGGACAGGCAGCACCCACGGGCTCTGCAGAGGTGGGGGCATTCAAACCCTGGGCAGCACTGGCCACAGCTCACACCCTGCCCGATGAGCACCCGCGTGCTCACATGAACTCCCGGGCACAATCACGAATGTGCTCCTTGGTACCCAAGACATCTGATTTCACCTACAGCCCAGAGAGGAGCTGTGCCACAACACCTGGATGCAGTGGGGCTACAGACACCTTCTCACCTGCAGCTAAAACACCAGACCAGGTTGGTCAGCATGGTACCCTACCTGGTACACACGTGCTCATGGCAAGACACAGGACACCCACGCAGGTTTTTCACCCATCCTGCATGAAGAAGGACTCAAAGCCCTAAGCATGCACACAAAGGGTGTCTCACACACACACACACACACACACAGAAATGGAAATATTTGGCAGAAAACACAGGGGTGGCAACATCTGCAACCTGCCAGCCCCACCAGAGGTTGTACATGAGATGACACAGCCAGACCTCTTTCCAGGATATCCCACGCCCTGGCCTTGCACACACCATGTTCCTGGGGCATCTCAGCCTCTACTGACAATCACATTTCCTATAATCACCAACTGGTTTGGAAAGAACCTTAAAGATCACCTTGTTCCAACCCCCCTGCGTGGGCAGGGACACCTCCCCCAGCCCAGGTTGCTCCAAGCCCCATCCAACCTGGCCTTGAACACCACCAGGGAACGGGCAGCCACAGCTTCTCTGGGCAATCTGTGCCAGTGTCTCACCACCCCCACAGGGAAGAATTTCTTCCTGATTGGCACACAGGGAGCATCCCTCACACCAGCCATCCCCCCCCAGCACACCCTTCCTTCCAGCAGCATCAGGGGGATGTCATCTGCTGGCTGCAGCTCTCATCCTGTCCTTAAGTTGCACAGAGGAGCCCAGACTGTGCCCTCAGCCCCTTCCCAGTCCCTGGCTGCTCTGAGGGCACAGTGACTGCAAAGAACAAATGGCACCACTCCCTCTGCAAGACAAACATCTCCCTTCCTGGAGACTGGCAGCAACCTCCAGCTTAAGGAAAATTAAATAAATAATAATTTTACAAAAATAATAAAAAAAATAAAAATAAAAAAAGAATTCAAAAGAATTGAAAGAACTGAAAGAACTGGCCTGTCTTCTGCAAAGAGTTCAAGTGCCTTACCCCAGCTGAGCTATTAGACCCTTAATGCTGTGTGGGCTTCCCTGTGTGTGTGTGTATGTTTGTGTCAAAAGCCCTGAATGTTCCCTCCACCTCTCGTTTCAGATCCCCAGACAATTCAAGCGTTTTTAATTCCACCCCAGGAAGATGAAGTTTCCTGCCGCTCCGGCATTAAGCACGGAATGACTCTCCCCCTCCACTGCTGGCTTTCAGACTGAAAGGAGACTTTCTTCTCGGGGCAGGGATGGGGGAGAGAACAAAAGGCAAGGAAGAGAAAAGCAGCCTCGGTGGAGGGAAGGAGGGTGGGAGGAGATGGGGGAGAAGGAAGGACCTCCCACAGCCAAGGCAAAAGGAACTCTCAGTCTTGGGCACCACCTCATGCAAAAAGCCTCCTCCTTGCCCTAGCTGGAGGAAAGGCAGGACCATTGAGGCTGTGCCATCACCCCCACCAGCCTTTGTTTGTTAACCTCGTTTAAGAGAATCTGATTTATAGAATCACAGAATGGCTTGGGTTGGAAGAGACCTTAAAAAAAGACCACCTAGAACCAACCCCTCCCAACCATGGGAAGGGGCACCTCCGCCTAGACCAGGTTGCTCTGAGTCCCACCCAATTTCCACCCCCTGGGAATGTGGCCACTCTGACACCTCCTGCTTGCCCATCCTTCTGTCTCCCAGCTCCTCCTCCACTGAGGCCAGCACCTCCTTTTGCTGCTTGGTGGGAGAAGCCATCATCATGTGTCCACAATGAAACCCAGAAGGACCAGCCAAGCTTCCAATCACCTCTCTCCAGAGAGGGAATGGGACCATCTTTTCAAGTGCCCCCCTCATCGAGCACCATTTCTCTCTACCCAGCTCCTTGCTCCAGGAGCCCTGATTTGCAGGAAGCCACATGAGTCCCGGGACAAGGTCCATACAGCTGTGTCAGGGTCTCCAAGGGAGCCACTTCCCACACACTTGATCCCTAATGGAGCTTAATTGCTTCTGTCCATTAGGAGGAGGAAGAGGTGGCAGGGAGCGGAGGGAAAAAAAGTAGTTAAGCTCAACTTAATGAATTATTACATTTCAGAGAGACACGTTACCGAGCAGGGCAGCAGCGGGGGCTGGTGACATCTGAGTGGGTAGGAGATGCTGACAGATCAAGGATTGCTCAGAGCCAATTTGCAGCAGCGGGTAGAGATAATGCTGTGTGAGTGAGAACAGGGCCAGCAACAGTGACTGACAGCTGCCTGGGAAGGCTCCAAGCCACAGGCAGGGCAGCATCACACTTGCCTCCCATGGAAGGGCTCTGCTCCCTGGCACACTTGGGTTCTGTCTCCAAGGATGGGTCAGTTTTGCCCCGTGAAGAGCTCAGGGATGTGCTGACCCTGCAAGAGGCTCAGGGAACTCCAGCAGACAGCACAGTCCCCAGCAACAACATCTCTGCTCGTCCACATGGGTCTCCCAGCATCAAATCTTGATGCCTCCAGCATGAAAACCACCCAGGACAGCTGAGCTCCACTCGTGCCAACCCTGTCATTGCCCTCCCTGCTCAGCCTGCTAAAGCCAAGGACAGGCAGCAAGCCATGGAGACCAGCACTGAAGGTGACAGTGGGAGCTGAGGAGCAGGAGGGCACCTCTCCTCCCCTACACAGGGACACCACCTATCCCCACACCGGGACCCAGCCTGCCAGGGTGATGGGAGCCCTGATGGTTCTCTTGTCCTCTGCTTGCAAATTCTCCTCCACAGCCTTGGCATTCCTTCCACATGGCCACAGAATGTCTCTGCTCCCAGCAGGAGACCTGGGGGGGACACTGCACACACCCTGGGGGACACCCTGCCTCCTCTCTCACACCAGGGTAGTGATACTTTTACTACACTTTATGTACTTTTACTACACCCTTATGCTCAGCTCAAAAGGCTGGAGAGCCCAGGTCTGGTTTTAATGGGAGAAAAACCCACGTGGAAGTATCCAGCTTGAAAATGAGTCCCCTGTTCTTGAAAAGACAAGCAAACCCTCAACCACAAGAAAACCAACAACCATAAACCGGTTTAAAAGAAAACAATCACAGATACTGCAACCCATTTTTATACTTTATGAAGTTTCTTTGAGTCCAGAGTGAGTATACTGCACCAGTCACATCAATTGTTTGGCTACCAGGCTTCAAAACAAGCCAGCTCTCTTCAAACCCCTCAACTCATCACCTTTTGCCACACTTAAAGACACCTCCAACAAACCAGTTGCCAAATGGGTCTTGAAACGATGCGAGGCAGCAGCAAGGATGGGGTGGGAAGAGAAGAAATACTGGGTTACACGCTGGGGATGAGGCTATGGTACTGTGCTGCAGTGAGAAGCACATCTATAATGGGATGTATAACAAGGAACACCAACTGTAAGACATCAGGTAATGCTGCTGCTCTCCTCAGCACTTGCAAGTTCTCAGCTCACAGCTCTGACTCAGTTTTGGGCAGCACAATTGAAGGAAAAACCACTTTCCACTCCAGGAAGGGTGTCAGAGAAGGTTATGGGACAGAACTGCCAACAGATGGTTTGGAAAGCACGGCTAAGACAGTTGCAAACCAAGGGGATCAGATGGTATTTACCCAAGAGGTGTAAAGGAACTGCAGTCAGAGTGTTGAGCTAACTGTGCAGTCTGTAACCTGGGGCTTGGACTCAAACAGGGGGTGCCAAGCAGGCACAGCAGAACTGGCACCTCAGACTGGGATTATGGCACTGAGCAGACAGCAAGGGCAAGGCCAGGGGGTGTCCAAGAGGTGCAGAAACCTCTGCAGAGGGAAGATGTACTTCACAGGCCTGCTGGGAAGGAGGCAAGATGGTTTTGGGGTAAGGGTAATTCAAGTTCACTTGAAGTCAAAGAATATTCAAGGTCAGGTTGGGTTTTGAGAGCCCTGATCTAGTTGAAGGTGTCCCTGCTCACTGCAAGGGGGGGGTGGACGAGGTGGCCTTTAAAGGTCCCTCCCAACCTGAACCATTCTATGATCCCTTAATGCTTGTCTTGAGGAAGTCTTCCCATGAAGCACGAATGGGTGAAAAGAAAGAAAAGGAAAGAAAAGGGGGGAGAAGAGAAGCATCCTGTCTCTGTCAGTGGGGGTCCTCAGCTTCTGCACATCCCTGGCTACCCCGGTGAGAGCCCCGTGTTCCCTGCAGCAAGGAGCAGAGCACTCAGCTGACAGAGCTAAAGAGGCCTCATTTATAGAGCACCAGCAGACACACGAGGTGGGGAATGAAAAGCTGACAAGCTGTTGGCAACACTGAATGGTAAAACGGGCAGGAGCTGGGAGATACCAGCTCTGAAATCATCCGTTACATCACTGCCCCATTTAAGAAGGGACAGATGCTGATGGTTGCCTTCCACCTCAGAAAAAGCTGGTGATTGTCTACCTGGATTTCTCCGAGTCTTTTGATAAGATTCCCACAGCATGCTCCCAGAGAAATGGATGCATTATGATCTAGACAAGTGGCCCATGTCGTGGGTGGGGAAAAGGCTGAAGGCCACACCCAGATGGTGGTGGGACATGGCTCCTCCCCAAAGAGGCAGCTGTTCACAGGCAGGGTGCCCCAGGGATCCACACGGGCCCCTGCTGTTTGGTATCTTTACAAGTGATCTGGATGATGGGATCAAGTGCAGCCTGATGAAGTTTGCAGATGAGAAGAGGGGAAGTGGACACAGACTCAGAGCAGCCAACAGCTTGGAGAGCTTATGTATGTTTTGAAGTAGAGAAAAATAAATGACCAGGAGGACTAACATCACCAGGAGAAGGGAGCCACCAACATTTCAGTCATAGTGTCTTGGATTCAACATCTTTCCAAGGGTAACAGTGCTGAGGTTTGCATCTCTGTTCCCACTGCTCAGTGAAGGCTTTTGCTGGCAATGTTGTGCCAAAGGCAGCAATAGCACAGTCCACCCATGCTGCATGGTGGAAGGTCTGGTGGTCCCAGCAGCAAGAGGCAGAGGTGGAAGCTCAGGATTTTTTTTGGCTCTTCTCAGACAGGGCTGGATTGAGCAGCACAGCTCCACTGCTTCAAGAGCCCCGGGCTTTGTTCACAATCACTCCCACCAGGTGATGCAGCGCTGGGAAGTGTCACTCCTCCCCTCCTCTCCTATGCTCCAGTTTTTATCCTCTGTAAGCTGAGAAGAGTTTCAGAGCCTCCCCTTGCAAGTGACAGTGATCTGCAGATGAAAGGTGTGTGGCCAGTACCACAGGTGAGTTACAGCATGGAAATAAAAAACCCCAAAACTCACCAAACCAACGTTCAACATTTTATCATGTCAGCTCTCCAGGAACTTCCAAGAGCTCTAATCAACGCCTTCAGCACAAAAATACAATGAATTCAGAACCAACCATCAAGTGTGAAGCCCACAATGCAACTGCTAGATATGTCAATCAGCCACTGCAAAACAAACAAACAGCCACCTACGAGATACGAAGAACTGATAATGCTCGTGATTCACGGGGCACATCCTGTCCTCTTCACCCAACAGGAGAGCCCAGCTCCCTCTTGCAAGGATGGAGCTGGTCACAGAGGGACTCGGCATCTCCAAAGCCATCCGCCAAGTCAAAGATCTGCAGCCATGACCACACCTTTGCTGTCATTAACCAGGATGATGGAAATTATCACAACTCCAAAAGCAACCCATTAGCAAGAGCCATCTGCCTCCTGCTTTGCCAGAGGGATCAGAAATGAGCCTTTTCACCTGAAGCCTCAGGCATGAGGCAGTCCACAGAGCAGATTTACAATGAACCACAAATAGGAACAAATTTGAAGGAGCTGAGACACGTTGGCAAATAATGTGCAAAGCTAAATCAAAGGGGAGAAGTCACCGGATCACCTCTTTGTGGGGGATGTTTCTTCCCCGCCCGCCCAGCTGGCTGCAAGAGGAACAATTGTCCCCGGTGCCAGCGGGGGACATGGCACATCAGGCAGGAGTGGCTCTTGTCAGGCAGCATCCTTGTGAAGGGCTGGGAGCCCTCCAGAGAAAGGTGGGACAGCAGAGTCCCTCATTGAATATGGATGCCCACCTGGCTGCAGAATACAGATGAAGACCTCAAGGGCTCCTTTGTTCTGCTCCTGTCCCACACACCCCACACCATGGGGGTGGCACAAGAGCTTCCCCAGAGCAAAGTAACCAAATGTGGCCCCACCAGCCTGGGGGGTCCAAGGCACCACAGCCCCCTCCTCCTTACACCCACTCCTCCACTCAAAAGCAGCTCCCACTAGTGAATCCCCAAACACGCCAGGGCCACAGGCATTTTACATCTCACCTGAGCCACTCCCTGAGATGCTACAGCCATTCAAGGAACAAAAAAACCCAACACCAACCACCAGCCACGCTTGCCAGCTTTTGTGCCTCTGATGCAGTATTTCTTGGGCATATTTGCTGGCATCTTGCTGTCCTCCATCATCTCCTCACAAACCTTCCTGCACTGTGGCTGTGTCTCCCTACCTTCCCCTCCACAGCGTGCCTGCTTCCAAGACACTGATCCTCTTCCCAGAATTTCTGGCTTCAAGCCACCTGATCCAGCTCCAACACACGGGGCCCAGGTTTTGCAGAAAGCCAACCAAAAAAACCCTCTATACCTCCATTGAAAATGTACACTTGTTCCTTCAACTCCCTTAGTATTAATTGCTATAAAACTTAATTTTATTCATCGTTTGTTATGCCTCAAAACTGGATGGGAAAAAAATTCAAATTAAGCCAAATGAAAAGATTTCAGAGATGGTACAGAAGGCTCCTGAAGGAGCTGAAGAAAACTCTCTAGAGACTGGGAACGCACAGCTAACCCAACCTGAAAGAAAGAAGATCTTAAGACAAAGAAATCTTGCCAAATTGATCCTTTAATTATAACATTAGTCGTTTCTTTCAAAGGCTTAGTGCAAGAGCTGGGGGTGGGGGGCAGAAAAGACTTGAAAGGGAGAAAAGACTTAACATCACCAGGATGAGTGGAAGCAATTAGGAGATTTTAAATTACTCTTGTTTGGTACAAGGCAGATGGATTTCATTTTTCTTGCTATCGTGCTCAACTTCTTGCTCTGCCATCAGCTTCCAGAGGTCTTCACCTTGGCAGGCTGAAGGACCCAGCCTTCCCAGGTCAGGCAGCATCTCCTTCCCTTCTGCACCCACTCAGCTACTGCCATGAACTACAAATACCAGGGACAAGAGCAGCTTTGTCACCCTGGAAAGAGGCTGGAAGTCCAGGAGTGCATAAGGGGAAGGAGTCTACAGGCAGACGGTTGCTGCAATGAATGGAGGAGGGCGACTGCAAACCAGATTTTCTCTGCAGGGGCTGGGGAACAAGAGATGGAAAAGAGTCAAAACACAGCCTGCCTGGTGTTAGAAGCTCTGTGTGAGTTCTCGGCATTATTTCTCCAAGGGTGGCTTATTTTTTGTCTTCATTCTTTCAGCTTCTTGCTCCCAGCAACTAGCTAGACATGGGGGCAGGAGGAGGTCCCCTCCACGTCTCCACCCCTCCCATGGATGCGGTGAGCAATTCCTTCTCTGAACCACAGGGTTCTCCTGGGAAGAAGGGCAGAGCTGCAGGTGCCGCATCCTGCCCCACCACAGCAGGGTGCTGGCTGACACCAGCCTCAGGCCACGGGGCATGGGAAGCAATGCTTGGTACGAGTCTAAGCATCTTCCCCAGCTCCCAAATCCACCAGCTGCCAGGCAGTGGAAAACTGGGAATTTCAGCTGATCTGATGCTCCATCCTCGCTTGCTCCCACTGACTCTCCTCTGCCAGGACTATTTTGGTAGCTTGTGTAGCTTTAAAAGCTGAGCAGTCACATCTCCTTAGGCTTCGTACCTGCTCTCAAAGAGGAACAGGGCCAATTTACTTTTTTTTCCCTTCCTGCTTTCAGTTAGAATTAATTGATCCATAATTGCAGCCATAGAGGGGGGAGGAAGTTAATAGACACAGTAATAAACACCAAAGCCCCAGAAGAACTGGCTTCTCCAAGGCCCTGCCTGGAGCGACTCCATCTCCTCTCCATGGCACCGCGTGCGATTCCAGCGCCTGTTCGGATTTAGAGGGGAAGATGGAGGAGCCTCGGTAGGATGGAAATCATTTCTTCTCCTCTCCCACATACTTTGTGTTTAGGAGCAGATGGATCCAGGCTGTTTACATTACAGAGGTCATGCCTCAGCTTAACAGTTGGGGAACTGACTGCTGGGAGAGATGCGCATCGCAACCATCAGACTGCTAAATCCGGGCTCTGGTAAACTTCTGGTGGTGGCAATTTAAACACACACGTATCCTCCTGCAGTCTCTCCCTGCTCAGGACCAGCCTGGGGCGTTGGATTGTTTCCCCAAGGAACACCAGCACCGAGATGAGAGCAGAAAGGCAGCTCTTGAGTGTGAACTTAGAGAAGAAGCCTGGAAATCCCAAGCAGACCTCGCTGTTCACTGGTCCAAATGGGGCGGCTTGCAAGCAGTGTGGATCCAGGTTTCTGCACCTCAAGGTAACAGAGTGACCTGGATTCCAGTTGGCCTGGAGCTGCTGCCCTCCCCAGACCAGTGCCATAACACCAGGGAAAGGTTTCCTTGGCATGGAGGTGCTTCTGTGGGGCTCATCCCAAAGGTGACCTTCTCCTCCCAGCTCAGCCCAGCTATGGAACCCAGGGAGACCCTGCCTGCTTGTCCAGCTCAGAGGGTGAGGAATGGAAAAAGCACCCTTCTCGTCCCACAACACAGTTAAGTGCTCTCTGCCAGCACAAGAGGATTGCTAGAAGCTTTAAAGAGAATAAAACCAAGCAAGCCAAGCAAGGAATGAAGCTCCTCTGCCTGCACTCAAGGGTGTGCATTGTCTGTGTGAGAAGCACCTTCTCCTGCCTCCCATCTCACCCCTCTCTGGCTCCAGCAGCAGGAAGATGCTTCACCACTGTCGAGGTGCTGCAGTAGGAGCCTCAGAGGATGTGACCATGGCCAGTCAGGAGGACACACGTGGTGGCCTTGCCATCGGGTGTCAGAGCCCAGCTCCACGCCTCCACCCACCCCTGCAGGGAGCTGAGCAGTCGTGCTTCTCCCTAGGTATCTGGCACGCCATGAGAGCATCTCCACTGCCAATTAGGCCACCCACCCACTTGCATCCTTCCCCAATACAAACCCTACCAGCAATAAACAAACAGTGGAAATGCCAGCCGGCGCCTGGGAAGAGCTCTAGGCAGCTCCATCCAACGTGGTGGGCAGGGGAACGTCTGCCTCACACAGCCCCAGCAAGGACCAGGACATGGGCTGGGCATCCCACCAGCCACCCTCTGGTTCTCCTGACAGGGGCCAGCATGCAGGCCAGAGCTGTGCTACCTGCTGTGTCCCCAAGCTGGTCCCAGCATCCCACCAGTACCAAAAGCCTCAGTGTCCACACACCACACTATCTAAGCATGCTTCAACACTAAAATAATTTTTTTTCCACCTATCGAGCCCTGAGTTTCCTAATTTCCCTCCTCTGTTGGATTGTTTGTTTGTTTGTTTGGGGGGTTTTTTGTTTGGATTTTTTTTTTTTTTCAGGAATGCTCCCACCTGATGACCCAGTTCAAATCTCTTAAGCGTGTAGTAGCATAAGAAATGCAAAAGCCACCCAGCACTGCTTGGATGTCTTCACCCTCTGTAAGAGTTCCCTCCCTTCAGCCTGTCCCCAGAGCCCCTGGACTCAGCCAGACCCCAGACAGACAGCTGGGGACTTTCAGCCCACCAACAGACCCCAAAACCCCAGCCTGCCTCTCCAGAAGCATTCCTGAGGATACCACCATCACACCTGAACTCATGCTGGGGACACTTAGGACAGTGCTGGAGATGACCAGGATCAGTCTCCACATTAACCCCTGCATCTAAGGGCCTCTCCAGCTGGCCATATCTGTGCTGTGCTGGTTTTTTTTTGGTTTCTTGCTGCCGGGCATGGGATGCCCACTGCCACCTGTGGCAAAGGACCCCACGTTTTCCTCCCAGTGCAGAAGAGGACATGCTCTCCCCATGCACCAGCCCCTGCCAACAGCTGAGAATGGGCTAATGCAGCCACAGTTCATTGTCATGGAGACAAGAAGCCTTTTTCTCTCCAAACCCAGCCTAATGACTTGGACTAAAAGCTCCTTTCCCCTGGGAGGAGCAGAGCAGGAACAGTTGCATTGTCCTCACATCCCTGGCTTGTCCACTTGCACCCCAGGCACCCTTACCCTCAGCACTCTGTATTCCCCTCCTGGCCATGGCATCACTCCTACACATGCTCCAAGCCCATCCCATGCCCTCCACACTCCATCACCCAGCACACCCCCCTGTAAACACACCCTGGACTCAAGCACATTTCCATAAGGTTTCTCCATGTCTTTCCCCTCCAGCAGGTCCCAAGAAGTCAGAAGACTGACACTGACCATGTCTTGCAGGTGACCAAACCCACGAGCTCTTCAGCAAGGTGAAACAATGAGAAAGCATCTTCAATGCTGCCCCTTTCCCAGCTCCCTGGGGAGCAAAGCAGAGGTGGGAGAATGGTCCCTTGCTGTAGGGTGAGCAGACATGGAGGGCAAGAACCAGCTGCTGGGGTCCTGGGGGCCACCATGGTACCAGGGGATAACCCAATGGGCATGGCTCAGAGGGAAAGGATGGCATCTCACTTACCCTGACAGCACTCCCAGGACAAGGTTGAGGACAAAAAAGGATCCAATGATGATGAGGGGGATGAAGTACAGCCAGTTCCAGGTGGCTCCTAAGGCATCATTGGTCTGGAGGGGAAAAGAAAAAAACGTGTGACCTTAGGTTGAACACCAGCACCCTGGGCATTAGGAAGGGTTCTGTAGCTTGGATGTGGTGGTGATTCTCACCCCAGGCTCCTCAGGGCAGTGCCCCAGCCCTCACAGGACAGGACTGCTCCCTCTGCCTCCCCAGCCACCCCTGCAGGGCCACAGGGGCTGTAAGACAGCAGTATGGCTGGAGGTGCAGGGCCCTGCAACCCCAAACTGGGGGGCCGAGGGCATGGGGCCACCTTCAGCATGGCCTCCCCAAAAGCTGAATTTGGTGCTCTCCTGCACACCCCACCCAGACGGGGCACGAAGCAGCCCTGCAGCAACAGCACTGGTGAGAAAACTGGTGAGGTGCCTCGGGGAAGCTGGTGGCTCAAGAAGAGGCAGCTGATGGTTGTCCTCCCATGCAGGGGGGACGGGGTTAGTGTGGACAAGCCCCCCAGCCTCCCGTGGGGGTTTTGCTGATGCCATCATCACTCATACCTCGAAGACACCCTCCCACCCCCCGTGTCTCCCCGCAGCTCCAAGGAGATGAGAATGGAGAAAAAAAGCCCAGCAGCTAAAAAGGCCCCTGGGCAAGCCCTGCTCAGCAGCCCCAGACATGTCTTAACTCAGGCTTTGAAGGAAGCACTGCTCCCCTCCACCCCGCAGCCACTTCCCGGGTCCCATTTGTCCTCCTGTGTCAGGCACGGCTCAGATGCCGCCGGGCTGGAGGGTGATGCGGCAGAACGTGACTGTCTGGGGGAGGTGGCATCAATCTTGTGGCGATGAAAGACTCTCTCTTTCTCTGGCTTCCCCCCTCCCCTTCCCCCTGCTAATTAAGCCCTCATCTTCATCTGAGTCATTGGCACCATGGCTCCTGCTTGGCCAGTGGAGGAGCCGAGGGGCAAGGGGAGCAGCACATCTCACAGAACCCTTCTGCCTGGAAAGGACCTGTAAGATCACCGAGCCCAACCATTAACCTAACTCTACCAAGTCCAGTGCTCAAAGCACAGAATGGTTTGGGTTGGAAGAGACCTTCAGGATTACCCAGTTGCAACCCCCCTGCCATGGGCAGGGACACCTCCCACAAACCAGGTTTCTCCAAGCCCCATCGGCTCTGCCTGCTTGGCCCCTCTGACAGAATTCAGCCTTTTATTCCCCAAGGAGTTGGAAGAGTTGCTCCAGTACCCTTTGCAGGACCCAGGCTGCAGAGTTCCCAGGTGAGGGACTTGTCTGGGAAACACGAGGGGATTGGGGTATCACAGGCTCTGCATCTCCCACCACCTGTGGTGGGCAGAACAGCACGTGCAGACACACACACACACCAGTGGATGTGTTCCCACCTCTCCACTCCCAAGGCTGAAGCACATCTGCCTGAGAAGCCCCATGAACCATTCCACTGCCTGCTGGGATCTCAGATAGTGGCTGAGCCCAGACCCCCTCACGTCACCTCCCCCAGATTTTGCCAGCTCTACCTTGAAAACTCACTATCCCACTGGAAGGCTCCTCAAGCAGATGCTCTCGCAGCTGTTCTCTTTCTCAGCCTCAATTTGTGGTCATTTTATATATCCCTCTGCTCTTTCACCCGTGTTGGCCTTGGGCTGAAATACTGTTTGCCACCCTGATGTGTTTGTAGACACCTTCCCTGGCCACCCCCAGGCCTTCACTAGCCAAAGCCAGTTTCCTCCAGTTCTCCCTTGCATGACTGGCTCTGCCTGGTTTCCCTAGCAGCTCCTTCCCTGCTCCAGTCCAGGCTCGGATCCCGTGTGATGCTACCAAGGTTTTATCACCCTGCCTGCACCCCCCTCCTCCTCCACAGCACCCCTGGCAGCGGTCACCCCGCACCCACTCACCCCCCTCCTCCTCCTCCCCCACACTGCTGCTCCCCAAGTGGTGAGACCTGGGCTCCTCAGAGGCATTTTTGCTGTTCCTCAAGAAGCACATGGCTTTCCATTTCTCACTGCATCCCACATTTCTTCCTCCAGCCCTCAGACTCCTCCAGCCTGGGGTAGCAGCCTCCCCCCCCCGGCTCTGGGAAGCAGCTGATGCTGGAAGCAGGAAAGCCTCTGACTCATCCCTGAGGATCTTCATTGGTGGCCACCAGGCACTACGTCCCCTCAACACCACCCAACACTGTCCCAGCACTGCTCACTTCCCTGCCAGCCTTGCAGAGCTCCTCTGCTCCTTCCCCTCTGCTCTGTTTCATTAACACTTTCCCAAAGCAAAAGCTTTACTACAAAGAGCAGCTCTACACGTTTCCAGGTCTCTGATGCCAGGTTAGCCTGGAGTGACCTACCTTTGGCAAACCCATGATTCATTTTCCTCTTTTGCCTCCCAAATCTGTTCCAAAATGGCATACAATCGAGGTCAGGCTTACAGTCCTATTCCTGCCTGCCTTACTTTTTTTCCTCTCCTCCCCCCGCTTTTAAATATAGGCATTGCATTTGCTATTCTCCAGTCAGATGGTGCCTCCCCCAACTTGATGGAGCTGTTAAAAATACTTGTTACCAGACCTGCCATTTCATGTGCCAGCTCCCTCCGAGCACAGCAGGGGGGAAACCATCCTGAGGACCAGGCTGAGGGGTGTGATGGCTTCAGCCCTTGGCTGCTGCATCCACTGTGCTCGTGCCCTCATTCCCATTATTCAGCCCTTTTTGGTGCCTCTGTCTTGGTGTTGACCAAAAGCTGGGGTGCAATATCCACCCGTGCCCAAGTCCCCCCAGCCCTCACTTCCCTGTGCCTTGTCTCCTTCTGCAGAGGTGGGGAAGTGTTCGCTGCCCCATTGAGCATCCTCCACAAGGCACACATCAGGGTGACTCTTGGCAGCTCCTGAAGCACTTCCTAACTTCTTCAGCACCAGGGTGTAGTTGTCTTGACTGAGCAGCACCTTCTCCCATCCCTCTGGGGCATGGTTTATTCTTTATATTCCTCCACAGGCAGTGGTTCATCATCTTGAACTGCTGTGCCCTCCCACAGCCAGAAGGTACCAGGAGGTCATCACATGCAGAGGTCAGGGTAGACATAAGGAGTTTAATCCTCAAATTACACGGATGTTGTAACTCCTTTAATGAGGAAATTCTCAGCTTCCTGTGCTGGAGACCATGTCCCATGGCTCACCCGAATGATGTCTGATCTAAACCTCCCCTCTTCAAGGGATAATGTGTTTGTTGCTTCCTCCAGACAAACCCAAGACACCAACACGACCAACAGCAGCTTGCTTCCCCCAGGGGACCTCACACCAAACCAAGGCATCAGTGGAGACCCCCAGCCATACCCTGGCAGGAGCTGAACCACCAGACTCACATCTCTGCCAAGGACACAACCCATCCCACTGCTGGCAAAGCCTCTGACATTACAGATGACACCAGTGGGGTGTGGGAGCAGGACCCTCATGGGGGTGGAGCAGCCATGGCTGGTTGCCCCCAGGACTGGCAAGGGACCTCCCTGCCAGCTCCTGCTTCCCAACCCCCAGCACAGGGTTATACACACAGATCTGGTGTGGTGGGGTTTTGCTTTTTGGTTTTCTTTTGGGTTTTATTATTTGGTTGGGGTTTTTTTTCCCAAAGGGCAGGGAAAGGTGCAGGGAGCTGCAGAAGCAAGGCTCACTCAGGGGGCCAGGAATCTAAAGAAACTTAAATATATACTCCAGTCAAATGCAAAGCACAAGCTTGCAGCCCACACCTACCCCCCCTCAGGCTGCACTCACACAGGAAACTTTAGGATTTCTTTGCTATAGGGGAACAGGGAAATAAATCTATCAATAAATCAATAAATTAATAATAAAATAAAACCCCCACAAATTCAGCTTCTGATACCTAAAAATGAACAGAGAGCATGTTCTGCCTGGGCAGGGCACCACTCTGCCAAAGAAGGGTGGGGAGGGGGACTGAGGATCAAGGCTCTGGGCACCCAACCCACTGGGGAGCAGCAGGGCTTCATCCAGACAGTGATCCACCCATGCTGATTCTCTGGTGTCTAGTAACAGGGTTGGGCTTCCACCAGCTCTCCCTGGAGAAGAGGAGACTCATCCCAGTGAGAGGGTTTGGGGATGATGGGAAAAGCCAGGACCTCAGGAGCCCTTGCCCTGGGTGCTGTGCACACCTTCCCTGGCACTTCCCACTGCCTTGGTGCTAGAGCAGACCTGCAGGACAGGGGGTACAAAGCCCCCACAGCTCCCGTGACATGGGTGGCAAATCCACACCCTGGCTACTCCTGGTGGTCTTTGCCTGCTGGTTAAACCCACCATGTCCCTGCCAGGGCTGAGGGCATCCCCCCAGCATCACCTCCACGGGCCCTGACCTGCTCCTCCCTGCAAACCACAGCCACGTCCAGCTGAGAAGAAACACATTCTGGCCAGAGATCAGCCTCAAGATCTCCATACCCCACCAAAAACAAAAAAACAAAAACAAAAACCAACCAAACAAAAAATCATTAAAATACCTTACAGCAGGTTCTCTGGCCCAGCAGTTCCCTCAGGACCTTGGGACCTGCTGCTGCCCAGCACAGGAACAGATCCCTTTCTTCCCTCTCATGGTGGTTACTGGATCTCCTGCATGCAGGGCCATGCTCCACTCCCCCCAGCCCTGCCTCTATCCATCAGCCACCCCCCCACTGGACAAGAGCTGAATGAAAACACTTTGCTTTCCCAGATCAGGGTAATGAGGAAAGGGTCCATTTCCCTGCAGGGCTGGGGCTGGGCCCCATCCTGCCACAGACACCTAGCAGGTTCGAGCAAACTGCAGGACCCCCCTGCTCCCTCCTCCTCCTCCTCAATCTGGGAGCTGTTGGGCAGTGCTGGAGCATCAGTGCCACAGCTTCCCCAGTCCTCAGCAGATGGAGCAAGGTTTGCTCCAGGGCAGGGAGGGGGATGTGGGCAGGGGGCTTTGGAGAGAACATGCCTCCAAAGCAGGGGCTTCCAGCAGACAGGTTGCTTCTCACTGTGTCATTTCAGCACACAAAGAGGGAAGAGGGGAGGGGGGGAGAGGTTGGGGAAAAAAAAAAAAAAAAAAAAAAAAAAAAAAAAAAAAAAAAAAAAAAAAAAAAAAAAAAAAAAAGAGACAGGAACATTTGGCAAGCCAGGGAAGGTCTGGCTTTGCTGAGCATGGAAAAAGAGGCATGTGAAGAGATGCTGCTTCCAGAGGGAGAGGAGGGTAAAGCTGCCACACACGTGGTGGTCAGGGATGGGCTCCAGCACACGAGCTGCTGTCTCGGGCATCACCAGGACCCATATTGGCAGAAAACCCAACTTATTTCAGTAAAAGACAGGAAGGTTTTAAACCTTCCAGGTGGAACTCTGAAGTCCTCTCTAACTCAGTCCCATTCAAAACACTCTGTCTTTGTTGTTTTGGAGGAAGGAGCTGTGTCCTGCAGCTGGCAGGGGCTTTCTGGCAGCCCCTGTCCCCCCAGCACACCCCACGTCACCCCCGGGGCTGGGGCCACCAGGAATAGCTGCAGGGACATTAAGATCTCTGCTACCGAGCTGCTAAGAGCACTGAGTGTTGATTAAATTTTCATACCTCCCTGACAGGATTATTTTTTTTGTGCGTTGTGTTTTAATTTAAAACACACACAGAGGGACTGATTTTCCCTTTGCCAGTGTTCCAGCTCCAGAGCCCAGCAACATCCCAAGACACAGAGGGCTAAAAAGCCAGGTGGTTTACCCCTTTTGCATCCTTCCCATCCCCTCCACTCTCCACAGGGTCTCTCCTTCCTCCTCCTCCTCTCCCCAGAGATCACCTCTAGCCAGCACCAGAGGCACTGGTACCCATCACACTCCCAGCTTCACCCTCTGTGGTGCCTGCAGGAGCCTGGCCCCAGGACCACTGCTGTCCCAAGCTCCTCCAGTGCTCCACCCATCACCCTGGTGCCAAGGCAGGTGCTGTTTTGGGGTGATCTTTGGACCTGGCTGCAGACCCTGTGACCCCCAGCACATGGCTGCCACCGAGGCAGGATCAGGGGACAGGCATCAATACCCAGAGGAGCTCCTGGATCCACCAAGGCTCAGGGAGGTTTCCCAGCTCAGCTTGGGTCTGGAAGCACTCTCCTCTGTGGTCAAGCCATTAATTTTGCTGCTCCACACGAAGCCCAGCACTGCCCTCGCTCTCCAAAAGGCAAGAGGAGAAACACACCCCGAGCTACACAATGCTCAGGTCCTGTCCACACTTCAGGGACAGCAGCTGAGCGTCCCAAGGGAAGACTGTGGCACCCTGGGAATTGTTGCCAACAAGCAACGAGAGATTTTGTACATGCAGAGGTGGAAAAGTAACTGCTGTGAAATTGAATCCCCCTCTCCCTCCCTCCAAGGCCACTCCCGGTGTGCCGGGGGCCCCGGCAGGGACAGGACATCAGGGCTTGCACCCACCTCTGGGCCACATGCTCCAGCACAGCCAGTGACTGACTGAACAGACCTCCCCTTCCCAGCACCCCGGATCAGTCCCCATTGGAACAGTCCCTGTTTCAGAAAGGATGGGTGCTTCACCACATCTAAAACCCAGGCTCAGGCAGGTTCAGTGCTTCGTGGTCAAAACCAGCCCAAGACAGATTTTTAAAACACAAACACGTGCTCGGCAGCCACAAAACCCTGAGCTGTGCAGGTGGCGAGGCTCAGCTCGACCCTTTTCCACCCCACGTTCAGAGGAGACCCCAAGGTCCAGACTCCTGCAGGGTGGGCTCCCCTCCCACCCTGGTGTCTGCAGCTGAGCCCTGCCTGCTGCAAACCCAGTTCCTCCCAGTCCCTCGGGCTGTGCAGCCCCTCCTGCAGAGTCCCTGCCACCGGGCAGGTCCTTCACCTCCGGGCTGCTCTCCCTCCTCCTCCTCCTCCTCCTCCCAGCCCCTTTGCTGACCCAGGTGCAGGATCCTGCACTCATTGAGGAGCCTGAGGCAGTCTGCTCGGTGTTCCTGGCCCTGGAGAGCCCCCAGCACCGGGTCAGGACAGGACAGGACAGGCTGATGCCATCTCTCCCTGCAGAGCCCACCAGTCCAGCCCACACTTGCCACGGGTGTTCCTCTTCCCACCCCTCCCACCCGGCAGCGTGGGAGAGGAGAGCAGCAGCTCCCGGCGAGCCAGGAGCCTCCGTGCTACCTGGGAGCCCAGCACCTCCAAACGGGAAAGCAAACACACAATCTCCCTGAATAAACACAGCCTCTCCCGGAGGGCTTGCAGAGGAAATCACGATTTCAAGATCATCTTTCCTGTTTGCTCTCCATCACCCGGGGGGCACCCTGAGCACCCAGCCCCCAGCACATCTCAGTGGCACTTCCCACCCCCTCCTGGACCTGGGTGTGACAGTTTAATGACAAAACTGCACCCTGTCCCCCCTGCCCCGTGCTGGCACACCTGCAGAGGCAGAGAAGTAGGACAGTGAGCCTCTTCTCCAGCATTACTTTTCCCTCTGGTCTCTACAGAAATCAGGTTTGGTCTCGAGCCAGCCCAGGGAAGGGGAAACTGTTCCCGTGCAGGGAAAGCAAAATACACCTTAGTCCCTGTTTTGGACTGAAGAGAGAGATGGATGAGCCAGGACTTTTCCACACTTGGGAAGTACTGTGGGGCCCATGAGATTTTCACAAAGCCACTCAGGAATTCTGTCAGCCATACTTCTAGATTCAGCAAAACAGAAAAATGGATCTTAAAAATCATGATCCGGTCACCCACAGGAGTACTGCAGTAAGCACTTGCTTTGAGACATGGCTGAAGAGGTTTCCCTGCCACCTCCCTCCCCTCTGCAAGGCTGCAAGGACGTGGTCTCCCACCATTTGACTGGGGTGGGAAAGTGGAGGCTTCCCCACACTGAGGCCACGTGCTGGGCAAGGTCCAGGCTGGTTAGGAGCAGGATCCAGCTCTGCTTTGCTGCTCCAAGTGATGAAGGTGACAGCAGTGGCTTTCCACTCTTGCCCTACCCTCCTCCAGCATCCCCCCTGGGACCAACATCCCCCACCAGCATACCTTGTTTTTCAGTTTAAAAATTAAGAAAAAAGAAAAAAAAAAAAAAAAAAAAAAAAAAAAAAAAAAAAGCAGAAGCCTGTTTTGCTGCCTCCAAGCAGGGAAAGGAGGGAGCACCCTTCTTCTTGGCAGCCTGGAGGAACCCTGTGATCTATCTGGTGGGCCCAGGGGGAGCAGGGGACACAGTCTGACAGTGCTGGGAGAAGTCTCCATCCCTGACCACCTCCCAGAGTGAATCAGCAGCGTTTGACTACCAACGCCCCAGTCCTCATCCAATTAAAAGGCAAGGAAGGTCCCTAATCCTTTCAATTATAGGTAAGTAATAGCTGGCTCATTGCAAATGAGCAGGAAAAGGAGGTACCTTATGGTCCTGGTCACTGGGGACATCATGACAGTGCACATCTGTCCCTCACTGTAACCAGGAAGATTATTTAGGTACTGGGGATGTGACACCCCCCCCAAAAAAAAAAACCCATCCTGGAGATGCTCTGATTCAGCAGCAATGGTGGTGGACAGGGGATGCCACCAGGTATGTCCTGCAGCATCCCCCTTCCCTCCCACCCCAAAGATCCAGGGGATGGATTGGCAAATCCCAGCCCCTGACCAGATCAGCTCCAGCTTTCCCAGTAAGGACACCCCAAAGGGCAGGAGACACAGGCTATGGCAGAGCAGTGAGAGCCAGAAACACCCACCCAGCCACGCTAAAGGCAGGGGAACCAGAGTGCCAGACAGGAAAAATCACCCTCCTGCTAGGCTCAATTGTAGCTGGGCAACAGGAGCTGTAGTCAAGCCTCTCATCTCATCAGTATGCCAGAACTGGCCAAGAAGTGGTCTTTTTTTTGGCTTCAACTCTCTGGCGGTTCAATCCTGCTTAATTTCCACACCAAAGCATCAAGGTTCAGACACCGCCATCTCCTTTAAGAGAAGGAGAATCAAATCCTGGTGGCAAGGTCAACCCCTTGCTAAGAATTATCCCCTTTCTACCCAGCCTGGGTTTCACAGCAGCACAAACCACCCTGCACCCCCAGAAGGACCCTGGGAGGGAGGGAAGGAGGGAGCAGGAGGGTGCCCCAACATGGGCAACACTCTGCCTTCATCTGGGGTTAAAATGCAGCCTTTCTGCTGACAAGCAAGTAACTGTCAGAGCATGTTTCACACCAGAAGGCAGCCAGCCTGCCTCCTGCAGAGCAATGCCACTCTGCAAATCTCCAGGAGTTACAGGAATGTTTTTATGTTATTCCTGGTGCCATGACACCAAAATTGATGCTGAACCGAGGCTGGGAACATCACTGGCACAGTTGCTTCTAGCCCATAAACTAGAGCATCACCCACAATGATGCTGTGCTTTGAGATCACCTGCAGCTTTTTATCGTGCTTCCAGCTTTGCCCCCCAGCTGCTCCCTCTGTCCCCCAGGGGCTCAGGCATTGGCAACTTCAAGTGGCTGCAAACCACAGGAACCCAGTCCAGCTCCATCAGCACCCACAGATGTTCACAGAACAGATACCAAAGGGTCTCCAGCTCTCTGTCAGAACCCAAAACATTGCCCCAGCCTGGGGGAAGGGGTCTGAGCCAAGCTCTGGGTTTTCCCAAGGCTGCTGCTTGGATGCAAGCACATCCATCACCTGGTGCACAGGGAGAGCAGATGCAGTGCCCAGCAACCACATCCACCCTCACAGAGCTGCCCCGGAGAGCACAGCAGGAGGAGGAGGAAGAGGGAAGGAAGGATGCCACCCTGCTCCCCAGGGACAGCCCCCATGCCCAGGCTTGCTGCAGCCTGTACCCATGAGGTTCTGCTCTCTGTGATGGTTGCAGCACCCAGCCTGGAGCTGAGGAGTGAGTGAGACCTTAGAGCCCCTCAGAGCCAGACACAGAGAACATGCCTGTCTATCCCCTGTCTTGTGCCCAGATGGGAACAACCGACCCCATCCCAAAGGAAATTCAGCACCTCACAGGCTTCCAGGACACAGAAATCTAACTTCCAGCTCCCTTCCCATGCCCAGCTGCCCAGAGAAGCCCTGGAGCATCACTACTCACGTTGTACAGGACTGTGGTCCAGCCTTCCATGGTGATGCACTGGAAGACAGTCAGCACAGCGAAGAGGATGTTGTCAAACTGAGTGATCCCATCGTTGGGACCGATCCACTCCCGGCACTCGTAGCCTGGGGGGCAACCCTGCACTCCGCAGGGATGGGGAGGGTCCAGCTCCTCCAGTTCACCTGCAGGCACACGACAGAGGTAAGAGAGAGGCAAGAGGCAGAGCCTGAGTGTAGATGGACTTGGGGCAGAGCAAGGGACACCCCTGGACCAGCCCTGGCTGCACATCAACTGCTCCCCTAAGACACTGGGACACCCTAGGACACAACCAAGTGATGCCTGGGGTGCACAAAGCTCAGTGCGGGACCTTCTCAGATCCTTCCAGTGGCAGCAGGCACTCATCCCAGCTGTTCTCCACCCAGCAGATGCAAAGCAGGTTCAGGGCCCTTCTCCCCACCTGAATTGTTTGTGTAGCAGGCTCGGTGCAGCTTCCCACTGTAAAACTCCAGGCCGATGATGGCAAACATGAGGATGGCGAAGAAGAGCAGCAAGCCGATCTGGAGGAGTGGCACCATGGCCTTCATGATGGATTTCAGCACAATCTGCAGGCCTGGGAGGGGAAAAGAGGAGCACAGCTCAGTGTGGTGCTGCACCTTGGGCACGGCCATCCCCAGGGTGAGCAGAGGAGGAACAGCACTCAGACAAATGCAGGAGGCCATCACAGCCTGGAGCATCCTCAGCGGTGAGGACCACAGAGGACAGCACCATCCCCAGAGGAGCAAGGGGGCCAGGCTGCAGGCCAGGAGGAGCAGCACCAGCAGTAGCCTGGTTTCTTTATTTATCCTCGTGCCGGCAGATGAAATCTTGCTAAAAAAACCAAAATTTCCCCTGAATAAACCTCAGTCCTGAAAGGATCCACCCACTGCCTTCTGTCCTGGGAAGCAGAGCCGCCGAGCCCAGCCTTGTGCCAGCACAGAGCAGGCTGGATGGGGTGAAATGCCACCTGGGGACACAAAATGCTGCCATCCAACAGTCCCCTCCCCTGCAGGCCACCCAAGGGCTGGCTGGGAAGATTATAGAATGGTTTGGGTTGGAAGGGACCTTAAAGCTCATCCAGTCCCAACCCCCTGCATGGGCAGGGACACCTCCCACCAGCCCAGGGTGCTCCAAGCCCCATCCAATCTGGGCTGAGACACTGCCAGGGATGGGGCAGCCACAGCTTCCCTGGGCAACCTGGGCCAGGGGCTTAGCACCCTCACAGGAAAGAATTTCTTCCTAATGTCCAACCTAAATGTCTCCTCTTTAAGTTTGAAACCATTGCCCCTTGTCCTCTCACTACACCCCCATGCAAAAAGCCCAGCCCCACGTGTGATCCCCACTACAGGGGGAAGTTTGTCTCCCTTTCCCCTGGTTGTGCCCTGCATCTCCCTGGTGGCACAAGGACACCCTTGTCCCTTGGAAGGACATCAGGGATGGATGAGGATACCCCAGGGGGAGGACCAGGAGCACCCAACTTACTGGGGATGCCCGAGACGAGCTTCAGAGGTCTGAGCACACGCACGGCCCTCAGTGTCCTCAGGTCCACGTGGGTGTTGAAGTGTGTCCCAGCTGTAGCGAGGATGCTGTGGGCAGACAGGGAGAGAGCAGAGTCACCCCAGGCAGAGCCCTTGGTCACCCTGGTGCCAGGAGCCACGTTCTCACACCAGGCTGTAGAGAGCCATGAGGAGCACCATGTCCATGGTACAGAGATTACACACCTCTCAAAGCCCACGTGCCAGCAAGAACAGTTCAATGCTGGCATCAAACTTCACAGGCTATTCTGGTCAGCCGAAGCCACCCAGGGGCCACCCAGCCTTGGCAGCACCCACACACACCCCAGGAAGGCTGGGGACAACCTTGTCCCACAGGGCTGAGCATCACCCCTGCCATGCAGTCAGTGCTGAGGATGTAGTGCTCATCACAACTGCAGGGGCTTAAACACCCTTCCAGGCAGAGATGGTCCTCACAGAGAAGGGGGCTGCTCCTCTGATGGTCACCCTTACTCTTCTGTTGGTCACTCATGCTGCTCTGACAGCCACCCTCACTCCCCTGGCAGCAGCTCCAGCCCGTTCTGGCTTTCCCCACCCACAGAGATCCTCAGAGTCCCATCTCTGGGACTGCCAAAAGAAGTCAAGAACATCAAACATTCAAAAATCTACAGTCATGGAAGTCTGATGACCTTGGAAGGCAACCAGCAGGTACAAGGAAGGACTCCAGAGGTTTTCTTTTAAAACATAAGGGTTTTTTTCCAAGCCCATCTCTGGAAAAAAAATAGGGGCAGAAGGGAGTCTGGGGACAGTGAGTCCAGCAGTGGAGATACTTGGGACCCCCTGTCCATGCTGGGGGATGGGACAGCACAGCTTGGGGACACTGACAGAGCTGTGGGAACACAGATGGCAGTGCCAGAGCTCATCACCTCCCATCCTATCCAAGCTTGGTCACTGGGGTGCTGGGCAAGGGGAGGAAGAGAAGGTGGAGGAGGCAGGGGATGGGTGAGGAGGGGACAGGGGGGAGTGGGACAGAGAAAGACAGCAACCTCAGGGCTGCTTGCAGCAGTCCAAAAAGCTGAGGGAAACTGGGTCATTGTTCCACTAATTCGTCTAATTACAGGCCAGAGCAGCTCTCTGGCGTGCTGAGCAATTAGGACTCTTTCTCTCCCCCTCTCCCTGAGGTACAGCAGGTACCAACCTGCCCCTCCAGAAAGGTGCCTGGGTTTCCTAGGATACCCCAGCAGCAGGAACACTCTCCCACCAGCACAGGAAATTCTTCCAGCCCCTGTTCCCTCTCTCTCCCTGCCCCAGGCTGGCTGCCTGGCCCTGGCAGCAGCTGGGATGCATCACCCATCCATCAGGATGCTTATCCCCGGGATACACCGGGACCTTCTACCCTTGATGGCACTTTCCTTTTGTCTCCATGCCCCTGACCAGCTCCCTCTAACCCCAGAGCTGATGGGAAAGCAGAAAAGGGACTTAAAAAGTTACGTCTGGAGCAGCCAGAGGTTAGGGAGAGCTGTGTGGTTAAATGGGTTGTAAGACCCAAACCAACAGGTGTGATAAATCACAGCCACTTGGCAGCATGGGAGAGAGAAGGACACAGTTGCTTTCAGCTCCTCCAGGCAACCTGCAGGCAGGAGCAAGGTAACCCAGAGCTCCTCAAAACACCAGTGTAGGGAACAAGCCGTGCCCAGCACTGCACTGGGGACCCCGAGACCCTCCCTCAGCTTCTGCTCCTCACCTTGCTATGCCTGGCATCCAAGCAGCCTCCCAGAGGGACCAGGGAAAGGCATTTGCAGCCCCTGCACCAATCCCAGATGGGGCTGAGCATCTCCAGGAGACCAGGGATGCTCCTGGGCTGGACACAGACTCCAGCTCCTCTACCAAGGGCTCTCCAGCATGAGCCCAGCACCGGGAATGGCCAAACTGGGAGGCTGCTGGCAGCAGAGCAGGACTGACAGCTCTCCCCTTCCACCCAGCCCTGGTCCCAGGGAGCAGGGAGAAGGGATGGAGGTGGAGCCTGAGCAGTCCCAGCCCCACTGCAGAGCTCCTGGGGCAGGACCCCCACTCCACCCGGGGCAGCGGGGGGGAACAGGGCTGCAGAGTCCTCGGCTAACCCAGATTTGTTTGAAGGGCTCGTGAGCCGCCGCAGCCTCCAGGCAAGGTTCAGGCGATTCCAGGGCACTGCTTCCCAGCGCTCTAAATTAGCTGCTAAGAATGGGACTCCTCTGTGGCAAGGTGACATGCTCCTTGTCCTCACTGGGGGACAAGGGACAGCACACGAGCTTTTTTGGAAGGAGGTTTGGACAGATCACCAGAGCAAGATTTTTGCACTGCAGATGTGTCCTCCGACCAACACCAAAATGATAATTGTCCCCCACTCCCTGCTATGAAGTAGGTGCCTGCACATCCTTGTGCTGCTCTCAGCAAATCCATCCATCCCAGAGCCTGTGGGCAGGGTCTGAACAGCCCTCAACCACCTTGAAACCAATATAAGTTGCTGGAAACAGCCAAGCAAGCTCCTAGGCATGCAAGGATGGCTTTTGCCTGACTTTTCCAAGGCCTTCAGTGGCTCCAAATAACAGCCACCACCTCTCCCTGGCAGCCCGGCCTCGCTAGCACGCACAGGCACCACCACCACGTTACTGTGACAATAAATACAACACCCAAAACACATCCTCCTGCTTTGGTCTTCAGCATCTCACCTCTTAATTGCCTGTTTACTGCTCTAATCATGCCTTTTTTCCTTTTTTTTTTTTTTTTTTTTTTTTTTTTCTTTTTTCCTTTTTTTTTTTTTCAGAGACACACCCATATCACCCAGCATGACCCATTTCTGATTTTTTTTGACAAGTCTTGCAGTTCCTGAGGCTGCACTGCACAGAGTTGGGACTCAAGCCACAACAGACTTTTGTGCTGACACAGGGCAGCAGTTCCAGTACCTCCAGAACAATTTAAACCCTTTTCAAACACTTACAATATCCACGTCTGATGTGCTAATAATTATTCTTTATTTTTAGGCAAGGACCCAAACTAAAATTACACCTCACCATCCAAGTTATTTGAAAAAGCTGCCAGATTGGGCTATAAAAATCCCAGTGATCTCATGCTTTTCATCATATGTACCGGAGGAAAAAAGAAGAAGGGGGAAAAAAAAAAAAAAAAAAGGAAAGTGAAGGCGTTTTTATAGGTCACCCAGGCAAAGGGGTTACTTTTACTTCTTCGGAGGAAAGAGGGAAGATGCTTCAGGTGGGGAACAGAGCAGAGAAGAGCTATTGGAAGAATGCAAATGAGAGAGAAGGCATGATGGGAAATATATGCTAATGCCCAAAGTATAATTGAATAGTGAGCAATCACCGGCAGACAAAAACAAGCTTTCAGGGGGGAAAAAAATAAAATAATAATCCTTTGCTTTGTGTTTGCAACCAGGATGATTACTCTGTTTTCTTTCCCTGACAGGCTGGGGCTGAGGGCTGGCTGCCCGCCCAGCCATGCGGTGATGCTCAGCACACACCCTCACCTACAGCTGAAGACCTGCACACAGGGGCTGCTTTTCCCCGGGGGCAGGGGGCACACACACACACAAAAAAAAAACCATCCCGAAAATGAGAAATAATACCATTCAGAATGATTATTCTGTCTGCACTTGGGAATTAGCAGAGCAAAGCAGGATCGGTGCTCGGTGACCCTGCCCGTGCACAGCCCTTTGGCACCAAATCTGGGCACCATCACCCACCAGAGAGCACCCCCCCGTGCCCAGGGGGTGGGCATCACACCCACCCCTGTCCCCAGCTATCCCCACCAGCCTCAGCCCTTGGGGACAGCACCCCCAGCTCAGGGTGTGCTGCACCAGGTACCCCAAGCCAAGGCCTGAACCCCCAGAACAATCAGACCAACCCTCAGGTTATTCACCCACCACCACCAATGACCCCAAACTCTGTGTCCCTTGCCCATCACCACCAGGGAGCCCTGGTGCAGAGGCACCTGCAGAAAAACCTTCCCAGCAAAGGTCTGCAGGGAGGAGGGAGGGATGGGGCCGAGACAGGATAACCTCAGCTCAGAATCTGGGGCAGGCAGGATGCTGGCTGGCTGGCTGATGTGTAAAATTAGCATTTATAATTAAGTGGAAAGGCCCCTGAAGGCTTGCACTGCCACCCGACGCGACGGGGGAGACTTCGTCATAATTAATACACTGGTCAAACAGCTCATGGAAAGTAAGTTACCTGATGAATTTACCCCGTTCTTGCCCTTTTCTGCTGGTGGCTCAATCCCTGCCTTCTCTCCACAGCATCACAAGCAGCAGGTTGGACTCTTGGCTCCAGGAGCCTACACTGGGGTCCAAATTTTGCTCCACATGGGGCCAGCAGGATTGGGTCACCCACCCTGAGGATGCCCCCGTGCAGCACAGTGATCCTGCTCCGGGGATACCAAGGGACAGGGACATGAACCAGGTCCAAGTGCCCATGGCACAGTTCAGAGCAACCTCAAAGCCTCCAGCACCTTCGTTTGCTCTTTCTAGGTTTTGGGGCCGTGACACAAATGGATTGGCACAGCTGCAAAGCTGCTGATCCCATCTTTCCTGGCAGCTCCAAAAGCCCTGAGCCAGGCAGCAATAGCTCCCTGGGAGGTGCTGACAAAACCTGCCTTCAGCAGGCTTCACTCTGGGGGCTGAAATGGTCTTCAAGGTCACCTCTTCATGGACAAGCCCCCTGAATTCAGACTCACCCCTTCTGATTAGATAAATGTTCTCCCCCTCGCCCCATCCCTCCAGGCCCTTGTCAAAAGTCCCTCCCCAGCTTTCCTGTAGCCCCTTCAGCTACTGGAAGGTGCTCTAAGATCTTCCAAGAAGGAAGGGGCAAAGCACCTGAGTGCCATGTGGGCTGGATCCTGGGACTGGAGAAGGGAGATTACCCCTTGGACACAAAGCCAGAGCGTTGGATTTGCCTGCCCAGGGGTCACCCTATGGCCTCTCACACCCCACCAGGGATTTTCCCTCACCACCCACCCCATCCCCTCTCTGGGCTCTGCCCTTTGTGCCAGGTGCCAACCTCAGGCACATCCCATTGGTGTGGCAGATGGCACATGAATCATTCACAAAGCCAGGGGATTAATTATTCATCCAAACGAAAGACCAAACACTTTACTAATTGTCCTGGAAGGAAAGAGCTGGGAAAGGGGTGGGAGAGAGGGGAGACATCAGGTTGGAGACTGGCACCATTCCTGAAAGGAGAAGTAAAAAGGAGGAAAAAAAAGTCTTGTCTGGGTGATCAAATTATTTGAGCTCAACTTTTGGACTCAGGGCTGTTTCTGTCCCAGTACAGTCGAGTACAGATTTACTGGTACAGCTTCCAGCAGAGTAACTGTGTGGGGATGCTGCTCTTGTGTCCCAACATAACACTTGTTCTCCCAAGCCTTGTATCTGCTCCCCCAGGATTCCCTGCCTGGAGCTGCACTGTCCTTCCTTGCTCCATCAGGAAAAGGCAGGTGTCACACCAGGGGCAGAGCCCAGGTACACACATCCACACCTCTATTCTGCTGGCACATGCATGGGGTGCCAGGCACCCCAAACCTCGGGGCCATGAAGATGATCCAGGGTTTGAGCACCCCTGAGACAGCTGGGGGTGTTCATCCTGGAGAAGAGAAGGCTGCAATGGGGAGACCTCAGAGCACCTTCCAGTGCCTGAAGGGGCTCCAGGAAAGCTGGGGAGGGACTGGGGACAAGGGCCTGGAGTGACAGAATGAGGGGGTGATGGTTTCAAACAGAAAGAGATTTCGTATCTAGATTCAGATTAAATATAAGGAAGAAATTTTTTACACTCAGGGTGGTGAGATGGTGGCACTGGTTGCCCAGGGAAGCTGTGGCTGCCCCATGCCTGGACACATTCAGGGCCAGGTTGGATGGGGTTCTGAGTGGGTCTAGTGAGAGGTGTCCCTGCTCACTGCAGGGGGGTTGAGCTAGCTGACCTTTAAAGGTTCCTTTCAACCCAAATGATTCTAAGAGTCTATGATATGAGTATTCCTGCTCACAGCTGCTGGCAGTGCCCGTTCAAGGACTCTCCCCATCTATCTCTGGACCTCCAGGACCAAAAGGACCACCTAAGCACCACAGAACCTTGGTTGCTCAAGGTGTGCTAAATACCAGAGGGCAAAGCATCCTCACCTCTGCCCCTGGGGACTGCTAAAAGGGCACTGAGCACTTTCCAGGACAATCATCCCCAAATCCAGGCAGGCCCCCAGTGAGCAGCCACCTGCCCTCCTTGTCCCCATGCTCCCAATGCAAAGCTCTGGGTTTGGTGAGGGCAAGGCAGGCACGGTTGGCCATCATTCCTTTCTGCCTCCCCTTGGCCATGCTCCACTCCACAGCAATTCCTTAATGAAAACCACAGTGCCCGAGGGCTTCACAAAAGGCAGCCAGGTGTAGTGGCTGTTATTAAATCCTCCAAAACCCCCTGATGCCAGCTCTTCCCTTTAGTGGCCCTGGTGTATTTATCCTGGTTTTACAGCAGCTGCTTCCCCGGCTCCTGAGCAGCACAACTTCACAAGGGCCTTTAGATTTCCATTTTTACTTCTTTTTTTTTCTCCCCCTGGTTGTTAGAAGCGTTACCCACCCCTTCACCTCACACGTAATGTGTTATTGTATTACTGCTGCAACTGCTATAAAAAAAAGCCAACACGGTGCTGTGATGCTCAGGCAGTGGAGTGTGTGAAGCACACACCCACCTGCATATTTGCAGAGGGAATTTAACCCTTTTTTTCATCATCACCTCCTTCAAATAGGGGGTAGGACTGGATCAGGATGCTTGGTCTCCGAGTTACACCGACTGCACCCATAGAGCTGAAGTTCCAGTTGCTGATGGCTGAAGCTGCTTCAACCTCTCCCTCTCAAGACCCCTGATGAAGAGGACCTGCTGCCCTTTCTGGTCATTTTTGAGCAGTTTTCCTTTTTTTTTTTTTTTTTTTTTTTCAGGCCAGGAGCCCAGCACCTGGCCAGGTCTGGTCCATGCACAGGCAAGGTGAGCACCCCCAGGCCACAGGGGAAGCACAGACCCTCCCCAGCTCTGCCTCTGGATGAGGGAAGGTATTTCATGCATATTTTTGGAGAAAAAATATTTTTAGCTGGGGGAGAACAAGCTGTTTTTTCAGGCAGCAGTAATGATTTGGAAAGCACAGGTTATAAACAGAAAGAGTTTACAAATGTGACGACTGGTTCCCTGGTGGAAGCTTTAGCATCAGAGAGCTTTGGGTGGGAGTTGATTTCCACCAAGATGAAAACATCTGGAAGTATTGACACAAGAAGCAAACACCAGCTGAACAGAAGTCAGTGCCATCCACTCCTGCATGAGGTCCCATCAAGCTAATTAACACAAGGGAGAGTGTACCTGGGATACCCCAGGGCTCATGGTGAAACCACCTGCATTAAGCACCTCTTCCAACAGACACATGGCAAAAAAAAAAAAAAAAAAAAAAAAAAAAAATCAAGAAAGGAAGAGTAATACCCTGTGTCACCCTTGGAGGCACAAGGGTATGATTCTGGATCCCTCTGGAGCCATCAGGGTTGGATCCTGAGCTAGGTTCTGCTCATACAGATATCACCTGTGGTCCATGGGACGCATCGGCATCCCAAACAGGTCAGCACATCCCGAGGAGAGGAAAGCACTACCCTACCCCTCTGATGCTCACAACATCCCCTCCACCACAGCCACTGCCTCTTGCCAAGTTACAACAAGATCCCAATGACCATTAACAGCTCGACAGCCTCTGCCCAGGCACTCAGACCGTTCCCAAATGCAGCTTTAATCCGCGAAGAGGATCCCGAACCCGCACCCTTCCCTGGTGCAGGCTCCACCACCCGCCTTACACAACCAACACTGCCTGAACCGCCAAGTGCAAACCCTCTCCCCACAAGCTGTTTGCAAGTCATTTGCCAGCCAGGGATTATTTGCTGCAGAAATTTGCCAAGAATTCAGCAGATCAAACAGGCGAAGAGCTTCTCGCGAGGGAGGCACAACCACGGCTCCGAGGAGCAGCAGCTCTGCCAGCACTGCACAGCAAGGGCAGGAGCTGAAGGGTGGGGAGGAGCTGACAACTTGGTCCAGCTGATCATCCCCCAAAAACACTCTGAGGCGAAAATCTGCAGGCTGCCCATCAAACAACAGAATTTGCCTCAAAAAACCCCGGCAAGCCCATGCTGACCGGTGCCAGGACCACAGGGGTGAAGCCCTCAGGTAACAGGGATCCTCTCGCAGAGGTTTTCATCTGGCTGATGGAGCAGACACCAGGATGTGAAGGGGAGAGGGTGGTGAAGCAGACCCCAGAGGGCTGCAGTGCCTGGGGGAACCCAGGCACCTCCTGGCATGAACAGCCCTTCATGGACCTTCATGGATTCCCTGGCACAGGGCCTGGAGTGGCACGGACAGGAGGTGGTGAGGCTTACCCAGGGAGCAGCTCAGCATTGACTCAGCACCAGCTCGGTGACTGTCAGCAGGGAGAGGTCCATGGCCAACCCCTGCTCCCAGCCCAGTGCTTCCCCCTTGGCATTCCCAGAGGATGCCCATGCCAGGAGATGGTCAACAGAGCTTCCCAAGCCACCCAGTGTCATGACCCACACTGTGCTACCACCCAGGAGAGGCTGTGAGCCAAGGGAGAGGTTGTGCAGCACACGCCTCAGGACAGACCTCGGGTGTCTCACCTGACTCCTGTGCCCGAGTTTCCCGGCCGGTCCTGCCACTGCTCTGCACCCCGCAGAGCTCATGAAATGCTCAGAGATCCACAGGAACCGTCTGCTTGGACACCTCAAACTGGCCACTGGGAATGTGGTGTTACCATCAGAGTGCAAAAAACCCACAATCCAGGCACCTCATCCCTGGGACCCCTCTGTGGCTGCAGGCACCCACCTGCCACCCCCACACTGAGTGCCCTGGGGGCTTCTCCCTAAGCCATCAGTGCTGACCAAACACAGGCACAAATGCCCCTGCTCATTCCTATGCCACCAGCACAGCCCATCACACCACGAGGAGAACTCAAATCTGGGCCATCTCCCTGGGAGGTGACACTGCCAGTGGCACAACCAGCACCCATGAAGTCCATGCACTATTCCCCCAGGGGATGCTGAGCATGCATCACCTGGGACCACAGCCCTTCACAGACCTTGTTCCCAAACCCTGGCACCAAGCAAAGGCTGGAAAGTTCTTGGGAAGGCAAGAGGACATTTTCTCCCTCCCCTCAGAGGTTTTTACCAAGACCTCTCTTAGACCATGTCAAGGTGCACACTGGACTCCCACTCCAATGTGCTGTGCTCCCAACTCCACCCCCACCTCACCACATGCCCAGATGGGTGACAGATGCCAGGCCACCAGCTGAGGAAAGCTCAACATGATGTCCTCAGAGCCAGCTCTCCCTCATCCACCTTGTTCCTCCATTAGCTGCCCACAGCAAAGCCAACACAGAAGCCTCCAGCAGGAGAAAACCATCCTCATTGGCCTGAAGATCTACCACTGACAACAGGGAACCAGGGCCTTGTCCTGAGCCCTGGAGCTTGTGTCCCCACCGGGACGAGCCCTCGTGCCCCAGCCCCTGGCTCACCCGCTGAGGACCACGATGAAGTCCATGACGTTCCAGCCGTTGCGCAGGTATGAGCCCTTGTGGAAAACAAAGCCCAGAGCCACGATCTTAATCCCAGCCTCAAAGCAGAAAATCCCAATGAAGTAGGGCTCCGTCTTCTCCTGCCAGAGGGGAACCAGTGACACAGTCAGAGGGTGAAATGGAGCAAACACAACAGCACCAACCATTTCATACTGACCCAACTCGTGTCCCGTGACAACCTCCCCTGCCCCATACTGCCCTCAGGAAGCTTTCCCAGCCCTTCCTCAGCCAGCATCAACCTTGAGAACAAAACAGCTACAACCCACTTAAGTTGCCCTATTCCCCTTCCCTATCCCACCTTCTGAGGGGCTCAAACCTTCCTGAACCCTTACCACAGGGGAGCATGTGACAGCAGCCCCAGGAAGGCTGAAGGGATGGGTCCTGGAGAACAACTCCTGCCCCACTGCCCTGAAACCAGCAGAAACTGGCTGGCAGGATAGGGTGTCTCCCCTCAGCTGGTCCCAGAGGGATGGACAGATGGTACTTACTAGTCTCCGTGACATGGGCGTCTTGTCGTCCTCGGGGAGGTGCTGCTCGAGGGCCAGCACGATGCAGTTGGCGATGATGGTAGCCAGGATCATGTACTCAAAGGGAGTGGACGGGAGTTAAGGAGGAGAGAAGACGTGGATGACATCCCCCACCCACCAGCCCAGCCCCTGCCCACCCTCCATTAGCCACCACCACTGCTTTCCCTGCAGGAACATGCACACACATAGCTCAGCTTTCACCTTCCCTGCTCCAGGGCAGAGGGTGAAGCCCACCTTGGTGCTTTTTGGAAATTAGAAGGGTGATGGGAACTGAGAGTCTCCAGGACCCTCCTCATTGGAGACCTCCTGAGCATCATCACGCTCTTCCCCAAGCAAAGGGACATTTAACCAAGGGACTTTGCTGGGCTGTGAACTGTCTTGGAAGATGCTGCTCGTGGTGGGAGCCCAGAGCACAGATGCAAGTATGAAGGTTGCCAAGAAGGCTCTGAGCAGGTTGGGCTTCATCTGGAAAAGGGCTTGGCATGGTCCCTAGCAGTCTCAGGGAGGTTCTCCCTGGCAGAGCATCAGGCTGAGCACTTGCAGCTCGTGCCCAAGCTCCCATTCAGGCAAGGATGAAACTCCCGATGGAGACATCCCAGCTCAGCCACACTTAAATGAGAACCTGCAGGAGAACATTATCAATAGGGCCTGGTTGGACCCTCACCATGGTCCTAAATCTTACAGCCACATCAACAGTTTACACCCCCTGCTGCAGGAGCAGTCCCTGACCAGGACAAGTGGCAGCAGATGCTATATCTGAGGACCTGAGTGAGTGGGGAAGGGAAGGAGGAGGGAAGGAGAGGTTGGTGACCAGGAAAGCACCCTAAACACAGCTTCCTCCTCCTGCCTGGTCCACCCCAAACCTCCAAAACAAGGCACTTCTAAGGGACAGGATATCCACATCTTTCCAACCTCCCCTTCACCCTTACCACCTCGCTGCACTAAAAGCCCCTTTATCCTTAATCACAAACCAAGGTGAGATTCAGGAGCAGGCAGCACAGCCCTTCTCCATCCATCCATGCCAAAATCCCAGAGCTGTGGTATTGTCAGGGCAGGCATCAGGTGCCAACAAGGGAGGGCTGACATCTTCCCCAGGTCTGTGGCAAGGGGGTGCCACCCCACCTGGGATGGGTTTGCCTATAAATAAATTGTCCATGTTGCTGCCCTCCCAAGCCAGCACAGGGACCAGTGCCCCAGCTGAGCCCCTTCCCACCACACCAGGCTTCTTCAGACCCAGTGGCAGCTGCAGGTTCTCACCACCCAGGCCAGGAGGTGCCAAACACCCATGAAAAAGAATCATCCTCTCCTTCACACCTTTAGCTTTTGGCCATGGAAGCCACTGACTACAGCAAGATGCCTTAAACAAGTGGGCAAGAGAAGACATCCCAGTGCTGGTCACATGCATGGGAAACTGGAAACCACAAAGTCAGCCCAGTGGCAGCAACTCCGTGGACATGGGCAGGGTGGGAGCAGCAGGTCCTGGAGAGCTGGCCAGGACAGGCAGCCAAGGAGAGCCTGCAGGAGCTGGGATGGATTTAACTCAGCAGGGAGAAGAGCCAGGAAAGATTCAGCCAAGGCATTTAAAAGGCCACTCAGTGAAATTAGTGGTTGCTGAGCGAAAGGCAAACCAAAAGAGCAATGGCTGCAGAGCTCACCACCCAGACCTCGGTGCCAGCCGGGCACCAACTGCAAGCAGCTCGGAAGGAGGCCAGAGCCCAGAGGTTTTCCTCCCGAGGCTTAACACAAACAGAGATTTAATTTTCATCTCAGTTCCCTCCCGCCAAAGCCCCGCGCCGTCCCTGCTCCCCTCGGATGCTCTGCAGCACTTGGCCCCCAGCCCCCGGCCTCTGCGGGGTCTTTTTTTTTTTTTTTTCTCTGTTGTTTCATTTTCCTGAAAGTCTGTGAGCAATTAGCATGGCCTTAAAAGCAAGCAGCGGGTTAGTGGGGCAGCAGAGCCAGGTCCCCAGGTACATTGGCCCAGATGAGACGTGTGAGCAGCGCGTGTCCGTCTGTCCCTCCCAGCAGGGATCCTCTGAGCACTGCCTCTTCCCTGCTCCTGCTGATCCCACAGGGGAAACACCCAAGTGGGGAAATCACAAGTTTTCCAAAGCCAGGGGTGGGTCCCCCACTGCCAACAGCCCAGCTTGCCTCTCTACATCCTGGCTGGCCCCAACATCTGGCTTGACAGCACACATCTGTCACCACCCCACACAGCACCACGTTCCCACTCCACCTCTGGTGAGCACTTGGCGTGTGGGTCAGTGGAGATGCAGTCTCAGGGAAGCAGGGCCATCATTGCCCTAAGCAAGATGTCACTGCCAAAAGTGACTCTCCAAACCCCACTGGCCCAGTTTTCTGAGGAGCCAAACCTGGGCTGCCGCATCTGGAGCTGGGTGAGAGCTGCAAAGCAGCAAGCCCATGGAAAACAGGTCCCTGCAGCTCCAGCTGTGCCTGGTTTGGGGAGGCCAAGGGTAAGAAAGCCCTCCCCAGAGGAATAGTGGGAACATCTGGCTGAAACAGAAATTTCCTCCCCACGCTGTCCTCCCAGCTCGGCGCTGGAGCCCACTGGGCAATGCTTGATCGCTCCTTTGTGCTCTCTCTCATTAGATGTCTTAATTACACAACCTTCCAGGCACCCAAAACACAGAGTGGCACTCGCCTCCCTCCAAGCCCAATAATGAAACCTGTCTTTCTCCAGCCTTCTCCTCCTCCTTCGTCTGGCTTCTACTGGAGGATCATTAGGGAGCCGATAAAAATAGGTTTTCTTATTGATTTATCTCCTTTCCCCAACGCTCTCCCCTGACTTGTTTCCGTAGCAACTCAGCCAATGCCGGTGCTCACCACACCTGCAGCTCCATGCTTCCCTCCCGGTGCCTTGGAGGTGGGGAAGGTGCCCCCAGACCACGAGGATCTCTCTTCCCAGACCCACGCCTCAGCCCGCCTGGAGCAGGCACTGCAGGCTGGAGCTCCATGGTGTGTCTGGCAGGGAGGTGTCCAGCCACTGCTGGAGCATTGCTTCCAGATGTGACCACCCCTTCTTCCCCTCCCTCCTCGAGCTGGTACCAAAACCAGCCCACCCAGAACAGGCAGTGTGTCCAGCTCCAAGCCCTGAGGATGGGCTTCAGGTGCTGGTGGCACATGGATGCAATGTCCTGGAAAGGCTCAGAGTGAGATAAACCCCTCCCCAGATGCAGGAAAGAGCCAGGAGCTGTGGAGAGCCCCACTCCACCTCTCCACTTTGATGACCTTGCCTTGTCCCTGTCCCTGCACAGGAAGGTGTGGGAGGAGACAAAAAGCCAGAGGAGTGAGGCCACATGGGCCACAAAAGGGGTTTCTCCAAAAGGGCTCTTGAGGAATCCTGCCTCAGAGAGCCAGTGAGAAGAGCAGGAATGATTTCATGCCTTGCCTGCACCACCCAGCCCAGCCCCAACACCTCCTAGAAACCTAAGTCACCCATTTCCCACCTCTCCCCCCAGGACCCAGAGCACTGAGGAGCCTTTCCCTGCTCCCCAGATGTCAACAAGAGGGAGCCAGAGCTCCTACAGCTGTGGACTTCATCTTGCTGATCCTGATCCCACCGCTGCTGCCTGCTCCACACAGACATGGGGAGATGGGAAGAAAGATCCACATCTTCAACACCCCCACCTCTAGGATGGACCGACCCCCCCTCCCCTAAGCCCCACACCCCAGCAGGAATGTGGGCACCTCCTCTCCAAGGCTGTTTCCCAAGAGAAACCCAAAATGCCAAATGGTGGCAAACGAGTGGCCCTAAGTCAGCTCTGGGGTTCCCCAGGCTTACAGCACTTGCCTGGCTTGTCCCTGAGGACACAGGAGATCTTCCCCCAGCAGGTCAGACCGTCCAGTGCCCTCAAGCAGCCACTGAGTCGTGTCCCCTCAGGGCTGTCCCCATCCCTGTGGCCTGGCACCCAATGCTCCCAACCCATCCGTGCTCAGCTGGAGTTGACATAAAGTGATGTCCAAGGTGCTGACAGACACCAAATCCTCCCACCACGCTGTGGATAGGAGCTAGCTCCCACGTACCCATTCCACAGAGCAGAAGGGGTTCAGGAGAGTGAGCATGGGCTTGGGGCTGTGCTCGTGTCTGTGCACAGATATGCCCCAACTGGGGAGGCTCTGCTCCCTGCCTGCAGACACAGATGTTGCTGCTTGTGACCCCAAAAGCTGGTGGCCTGGTCTCCACCAGGGACTCAACCACAGGCTGTGGCACCAGGTGCTCACCTGCCACATGCAAACCACTCTGCAGAGCAGCATCTCCTTCTCCCACCCCACCCTGCGCATCAAAACTGGAAACCAAACCTCTCTCCTCTCTTTTTTTTTTTTTTTTTCTTTTCTTTTAAACAAAAAAGAACCACATCATGTGATTCTCCAGCCTTAACATCAGTTTTTTAACTTTGGTTGCCATGGCAACAGGATGCAACTTGGCGTCACCATGACAACAGCTGCCTCTGTTTAAATTCACCATCTGACAGGCAGCCTCGCTCTCCCGGCTGTCAAAAAGATGGACCTGCCATTACACCTACTCGCCCCGCCCCAGAAGGAAAAAAAAAAGCAAAAATCCACAGCATTTTAAAATCTGATGAATGAAGGGCACAGAAAACAGCCTTAGAGGGGGAAAGAAATTTAAAAATAATATATGTCAGTTCTTGGGTAGGGCAAGGAGGGAGCTGCCCAAGGACAGCACAGCACAGTGCGGCATTTCCCCCAGAGAGGTGAGAGCTGCCAAAACCTTGGCCAGACCAAAGCAACGGTGCAGAAGATGCTTTGCCAGGTGGGGTGTAACCCTGCTAGGTCCCCATGGGGCAGTTTCCCCCCTCCAGGTCAAGCCGAGAGTCACCAGGAGCAGAACTGTTCAAGCACAGGCAGGTGTGCACACCAGGGAGCAACATCCCCACCCTGCTCAGCCCAGGGATGTGCTTTGTGGACACCTCAGCTGCTCTTGGCCAACAGCAGATTTGATCTTCAAAGGGGCTGAGACAGGAGGAAGCCTTCCCTGTAGGGAACAGCAAGGTCCCCAGAGGATGGGTGGACATCCCTGTCCTCTGCCAAACCAGGGGGGACAAGCACAGGGGCCAGCGTGTGCCTGCAGCCAGAGGCTGTCCCTGGGGACATGGCCAGAGCCATGCACTGTCATCTGGCCTTCCTGGGGAAGGGAGGGGATCTTATCCAGGTCAAATGTGATTAAGAGGACGAAGAATGGAGCAGATATAGATGAGCTGCTGCAGCCCATCTCGCGCGCTAACCGAATTGCAGCTTTCCAGGCAGCCAAACAAATGAAATCAGGGCTAAAGGCCTGGTCGTCAGCAGGAGGAGAGCCGGCAAGACAAGGCTGTCTTTCTGGAGGAGGACAGGACTAGATGTTCCTACAGCCAGAACAGCAGCTGCCTTGCTTTTTGGGCAGGACCAGTAAAAAGAGCAGCTCCAGTGGAGGTAGCACACTGGGCTTTCCAGCCAGAAACTCGGCAGATTCCATCTCCCCACAGAGCTGCCTCCCAACTCCAGTTCCTCCTATTTCTCCTTCTTCCCCTCCATGCATCATCCCTATTTACACTGGGAAGCCAAACTGCAGAGGCTGCTGGTTATAATTATACAGTTACCCAGCAGATATACAGGCCTGAATCACCAGTTATTTTTAGCCTTATTACCTAGTCAACTGGAGCTGGATGAAGAAGAGCCTCCTCTCCTCCCCACACTCCACCCCAGCCCCTTTCCTCAATCCTGTGCCCGTTGCAGCCTGCAGCACCAGGACTGGCCACCTCTTTCCTGAGGCCAGCAGCTCCCATTGACCATGGCCAAAACCCAGTGGTCTCCTCCTCAAACCACCCTTGACCTCATCCAGGAGGGATGCCACAGGTTCCACGCCAAGAAGCTGCAATGCCCACACAAAATCCCCAGCTCTACCAAAAGGAACTGGCTGCATGTGCGAGGCCATGGCTACAGGGATAGGAACAACCTGCCTGGACAGCCTCAAACTCATCACCAGGAAGCCTTCTCCATCCCCCCAAGCCCTCAAGAGCTCAAGTGATGCAGAGGAGCTCTAGAGTTGAAGAGTTTCTTAGAAAGAGATGGTATCCAGGCAGGGAACAGCCAGGGATGCTCAGCTCCCCCACCTGTAGCACACCCGTTCCCCAGCACTCACATGGGAAAACGTCACTTACTTCTGGAAAAAAAAAAAAAGAAAAAAAAGAAAAAAAAAAATTGCATTGCAAATTCTAGGAAAGAATAATGCTGGGGAGTTTTTACCACGCGGTGGTGAAGCTCCTCTAGTCTCTAGGAGACAGCAGCTGCCTGGAGATGAGACATCCATGCCAGCACGGGACCCCAGCCCACGTGGGGAGTGCCAGGCCAACAGCAGCACCCCCAGACCCTTTTGGCTTTAAATGAAAGCTGGAGGGGTGAGGACCTTCCCACACCATGCTAAAAAAGCACACGAATAATTCGGCATATTCTGGAAAAGCAGGCAGGCTGGCCAGGCCACTGCCCTGCAGGGCTCTGAGCAGAGCCACCACGTCCCCATCCTCACTACCACACTGACGCTCCTGCAGCCGCCCATCCAGACAGGCAGATTTTGGGATGCCATGGGGAATTCAGCCCCCAGCCAGGCTGTCCCTTCACTTCCAGGTCACATCCCCAACCCTGGTGGCTTGGGGACTCCCCAGCAGCAGCTCAGCCTGCCATGCTGGAGCTGCAAAAGGACTATTTCCCCAACGACGCTCAGCAGGAGGGGTGCCGTGTCCTGCATCCCTGCCCCTCGCTGGAGGGTTTCCCCGAGGAACCTGTTGCACCGAGCCCCAGGAATTGCTGCTTGGCACGGGGAAAGACCTCAGCACCTGAGAGAGGAGCCGGCAAGTTCACCAACAAGTTGCAGGGAGAGAAGGCGGCAGCAAGAGCTGCATGTAATCACCACTGCAGAACACAGCGCGGGGAGGGAGCTAGAGCCAAAGCCTGGCCACGCTGAAGTTTTCAGGCTCAGATCCTCACTGGGACTAAAGCCCAGGAGGGCTCTCAGGGGACAGCAGGGTGCTGAATCCAAGGTGATGGGGAGCTGCGGTGCTGGGAACCAGCCAGGGTACCCGGCGGCACCAGCAAGGAGGAGGTGAAGAGGGAGAATCTCCTGGGGGTGTATGAAAGGATGGAGGAGAAGGGGAGGATCTGCACCCTCCATCCAGCCCGAGGAGGTGGGGTCCTGAGATAAATTGCAGTCCCCTGCACCAGGGAGCACAGGGTGCAGCCAGAGGTTTTCAGCATCTTCCCCTCCATGGCAGGGAGGGCACAAAGGGCTGCTGGAGCCGTGGTGGGGGCAGGGGGCTGCAGGGTGATGGTGGCCGTGCCCCTGCCAGGTGTGACCCGCAGCAAAGGGGGCACGTGAAGGGGACAAAGCAGTGACCCAGCAAGGACTGGAGATGTGTGGGCTCCCTGGGACCTGTCCACAAGAGGATGAGTGGCTCTGGGTGGGGTGGCAAAGCTCCAGCAAGACATCAAGGCGTAAAGGAAAGGCCATGACCCCCCCAGCCGCACATACACAGAGCACCCTAAAGCATTCAGGGTCAAACCAGGATCAGAGCCATGTCCCCCCACCACCCCTTCCTTGCTAGCATGGAGGGGCTTCCAAATCCAAGCCTGAGGAGGGGCCAGGGGGGCTCCCCACAAGGACAAGGGGCTCAGCTCCCCACCAGGCACCAAGCAGAGCACAGGAGGAGGGGAAGGAGCAACAGGGCGAGGAAGAGAGCATCCCTGGGGAGGGGGCATCCCTGGGGGACGGGGCACCCCTCGCCGCACGCCGGAGGAGAGCAGAAGGCAGGCACTTACCTGCTGGCTAATGCCACACGCACGTGTCCTGGGCGGCCACCAAAGCAAATCCAGGGAGCAAGAGGGGGGCTGGCAGGGGAGGCAGAAAGGATATGGCCAGTCGATGAGCTTCTTGGCGTATTTCCTGACTATGTTCTCTTCCCCAAAGAGAAAGAGCGATCTGTTGACGGTGAAGCAGTTCTGCCGGACGGGGATGGGGTTGTACAGAGCCATAGTCCGGGCTCGCTGCGCTTTGGTTTGCTTGAAGGCTCCCGGGCTCCCTCCCGCAGGAGCAGGAGGTCCTTGCCGGCTCCGGTTCTGGTCGGAGCCCCCATCTCCGGAGCCCAGCCTGCTGGCCACTGCCTCCCCAAAGCGAGCCATCCTGGAAGAAAACACACAGGTGAGCCGAAGCAGCACCACTGAGGCAGCGAGGGGGATGGGGAGGGAGGGAGAAGAGGGAGGGGGGTTGCGGGGCGCAGTCCCAACCACAGCCCCCTCCTCCTTTCCCGCTGATGCTCAGCTCCGTCTCTCCTCCATCTCTGCCGGGCAGCAGGGACCCGCGTGGCTAAGGACAGATAGCACCGATTCGGCGCCTCTGGCACGGCACGGGGGGCAGCAGGCTGCCTCCAGCCCCCCCGAAAGCCCCAGGGGCAGCCCAGCCAGCGGGGAGGGCAGGGAGCCGAGACGGCGGCTCGGTCCCTAAGCGCCTTCGGCCACCGAGGCAGGGGTTAAGCCCTGCCACATCCTTCCCACCGCTCTGCCTGCAAGGGCAGGGATCGGGCTGGGCAAGGGGCTGGGATCCAAGCCCTCCTATCCACCCCAAGGAAGACGCAATGTGGTACGGCACCCAGCGCAGTCCAGGGGAGGCCGGGGAAACAGGTTGCAGCACGGTCCAGCCTAGTTGGAGCCAAGTGTCCAACTCCTTCCTCCCGACTCCATCATCATCATCTTCAGCAACCTGCCGGAGCCCGGCCACCCACCCGCCGAGGGCGAGGATGGCGGGCAGAGTCCCCGAGGCGAGGGACGCTGCTCAGCCCTCGGCTGCCAGGGCAGGAGAGCGCAAAGGCAGACGCCGGGGCCACCAAATTAAAAGGCTGCCGCGCCTCTGCAGCCCGGGGACAGCTCGCCTGAATGAANCCCCCCCCCCCTCCAGCCCCCGCTGCAGAGGGCTTTCCACCACACGGGTGTGTTTCTAGGTGAGTAGCTAAACTGGGGGGGAAAAGGAAGGGGTGAGGGAGGGCTCTGCCCCCTCCCTGCCTGCAGAGGAGACAAGAGGTTCACCCCATCGCAGCCCACACTGAGAGTCTCTCCAGCCACATGGACCGGCTTCCCCCCCGTGCCTCGGAAACTTTGGGGCTCCCGGTTCCGTGCCGGAGCCGCCCCGACGCCAGGGCTGCCCGGGGAGAGCCCTCCTGATCTCTTGCATACAGATCAGCCTCTTCAGCGTCCCCCCCCCACCTCCCTATTTTCTTTCGATGCTGCTTGTTGGCCAGAAGCAGCAGCAGCTCATCGGAGATGCAGTGGCTGCCACGAGGGGGATGGGGAGGGGAATGTCTGGCAGTCACCCTGATCCCCCCCATCCATCCCACAGGCAGAGGACCGGGGACCTGGCTGGTGCTGTGCCCTCTCCATCACAGCCATGTGGGTGCTGAGGTGTGCCAGAGATGCTCTGGGTCCCCTGGGCTGGACCGTGCCCTGGTGCAGGGGCTGCCTGCCCTGCCCTGCCCAGCCTCCCACCTTCCAGGCAACCCACACAACCCTCTTGTGTACACAGGGGACGTGCAGCTCCCCAGGGACACCCCCGGTGTCCTCTCCACCCAACAGGCAGGGCACCAGACTCACCACTCAGCATACCCTGTGAGCTGTTCACACACAGAACCCCCCCACCCCTCCCACCAATCCCACATCCCGAGGGTTTACACCTGGGTCTTTGGAGCTTGCTATTTTCCCTTCCCATGGGAATCATGGAATGGTTTGGGTTGGAAGGGACAGTAAAGACCATCTAGTTCCAATCTCCTTACCATGGGCAAGGACGCCTCCCACTAGGTCAGGCTGCTCAAGGCCCCATCCAACCTGGCCTCTGGCCTTGAACACTTCCAGGGAGCAGGCAGCCACAGCTCCTTCAGACAGCATCACAACACACCCCGTGTCCCCACAGTGCCCTTCCCCTGCCCACCCCACCACCAGCAACCTGCTCGGCAAACAGCTGCTCCGTGTCCCTCACATCTGCTGTGCAGCAGCCAGGAACACCCAGGGCAGCTCAAAATAAATGAACAAATAAATAAATACAAACATAAATAAATAGTTAAGCCCGTAATCAAATAAATCCTTAATTCATTTGGGCAAGGGCTGCTCCCTCGGTGCAGCCTGGCAGCACCTCACCACAGACTTCATTGCTCTCCAGGCCCAACAGGCTGCGGGGCTTACGTTTTGCCCCAGGCTCTCACGGTTGCATTTCCAGGAGCCCTTGGGCCAACCAGGTGAGGAAGAGGAAGGACCAGGCCCTCCACAACAAGACATGACAACAGAGGAATATTAGCACAACGGTTTTGGCATCATTCCCTCAGCCTCAGTCGGACACCAAAAGCCACCAGCTCACCACGATTCCTGCCTGCCACATCCCTAATTGACTTTGCTCCCCCAATTAGCCTTGCAACACTTGCAGCAAGGTCCCAGTCCTGCACGCACCACAGTGCAGCACAGAGTGGAGAAGGGGTGGGCAGATCTCCCTCACAATGCTTCCCAGGCCACCAGCAGGCCAGGCCATAGCAATCCTGGGCTTTCATTCTGCTAACGATGGGCAGCAGGGAGGCCACACCAGTTCCTGACTAATTATCATCCTTTCAATTCATTCCAGGCAAGACACTGCTCGAAATGAATCAATTATGATTTGTGGCTCATCCCCTTTGCCACCTCCTCCCTCTCACCACCAGCATGGCATCAGAACAATGCTGCTCTTCCCACCTTTCAACCCTTGAAGCCTCTTAATTAATCCCAAGGCCAATGGCCAGGAGCAGATCCTCAACCTTGCAGAGCTCTCTGCCCTCTCCCACCTCTCTGAGCCTACAACCACACCTCCACCCAGCCCAAATGCTCAGGCTGGTACCCAGAAGACAAGAAGGATGGGGGAAGGCTGCACCCAGTGCTCCCAGCATCCCAGAGCATCACCATACTGGGTGCAAGGGGCTGAGGAAGAGGAAGGCAACCTTCCTCCTGCCCACTTGGAGCAGGGATGTGCACCTTACCTGGAGATCTCAGCCAGGACCACAGGCTGCTCCCTGAGCTCCTCTTCTGCTCTGTACTTGCTGCTGCAGAGCTGAGCGCAGGATGACCCCGCTGGGAGCCTGTCTCCTGCTCAGACAGTGCTAAAGGATGGGATATTTATGAGAAAGCAGCTCCTTAAGAGAAAATTGAAAGAAAAAAAGACGAAAAACAAAACCACCCAAAAGAACCAAGCCAGCCCTCAGCTATGCCAAGAGCTGCAGGCTCAGTTTTCCAGGATGTTTATTGCTGTGCTCATCTTGACCCTCACCCCAGCACGCTGGGCTCAGTGAGTCAGGGAGAAGTGTGGCTGCTGCCTGCATGAAGCCACATGGCATGGAGATTCAGAGCCAGCTATGGTGGGGCTAGATGATTATTGTTATTATTATTGGGTTTTTTTAATGAATGAAGGCAATCCAAGAAGACCGGGCAGCAGGAAGGGGCTTGGGTTTTACAAGACAGGCTAACCCCTCTCCTCTTCACTCCGACACTGCCATCCAAACCTTCTCCTCGCTTCACACACCCCCGAACACCCCCTCCCCAAGCCAGGCAGGGCAGCGCATCACCGGAGTCACCGGGCTACCCCTTCCCTGGGCAGGGGGGGCTGAGCCTCCCATCACCTCCACCGCTCCGGCATTGCCATCTAGTGGCTGCTGCCCCCCCAAAGGCTGCAGGCCTGGCAGGGATGCTCAGCCGAGCCCCGGGCCTGTCCTTCCCCCGAGGCGCTGGGAAGCAGATGCACAAGCCCCCTGCCCCAGCTGGAGCATCCCTTGGCACCGCTCTCCTGCCTCTGGAGCAGCCTCTGGCTCACCCCAGGCAACCGAGAAATCCCCCACATCTCTGGGCACAGGAACAGAATACTGATACATGGCACAGCTGGGCACAGGGAATGTTGGTAAAAGCATCTTCTGCCCTGCATCGGGGTGCTCAGAGAGTCGGAGGCTGCTCCTCGCCTCGGGAGCAGCATCAGGGCAGGGGAAAGCTCCCTGGGCAGAGCCTGGAGACCAGGGACAGGCTCTGCTTCGGTCACCAGCATCCCCAGGAGCTCTGATGTGCTGCACTCATCTTCGAAAGTGGCTTTTGGCACCCTCATTTGGTTTTTAAAACAAGCTTTTGGCTATGCTAAGAGAAAAAAATAATTAAAAAAAAAATAAAAAAGATCAAATGAGAATCATCTATTGTGTTCTGGCCAAATTTCAAATCAGGACTGGGTGGCTGTGACTCAGAAGCATGTTTATAACTATGCAGGAATTGAAGGTTTTTTTTCCAGGAACAAATTTGTTACCTGCTGGAATAAGGAAGAGATGCTTTTCCCCACTGGCAAAGGGGGAGCCCTGCCAAGCCAAAGTCCCCAGGCTGGTGCAGGTCACCCATTGATGGGGGCAGAGAAGGTCCAAGCAGCCCCAGGATGGACACCTAAGCAGCCTGTGGGGGGTACCTCACCAGTCTCTGTCTGATGCTCAGCTGTGCAGATGTTAACAGCTGTGGCATGAGCCCTGACATTTCTCCTGCCAACAAAGCCCTGGGGTGGGCACAGTGCCCTCAGCTATGCTGCAGAGCCTCTGCCACTGCCTCCCACCCAGCCAGGACAAGCCTTCCCTCCTTCCCTCCCCTCTGCTCTGGGTAACCCACCTGCCCCAACCATGGTGCTCCCCACAAGCCTCCCACCTCGCTGGCATGGGACTTCCCCAGCACTAAGCTGCATCTTCTTGCAAAAACTGCCTGGACACGTTCCCAATGCCCAGGGCTGACTTCTCAGGGACAGCGCCATCATTTTATTCCACAAGAAACCAGGGTGGCTGGAAGACTGGAAAAAGCAGGCAGATTTCACACCCAGCTGCCAGCTATGCATCCACCAAACTCCTCCAGGTCATTCAGCTGAAGCAGCCACACCAGGTGTCACCCAGCAGCAGCAAAGCTTGAAACTGCTTGAAGCTGAAAGTTTAATCTGCTGCACACTGCCAAAAACCATCCCTGTATTCACAAACACTGATGGTTTAAATTACCAAAGATCCACGAGCCCAACATCCAGTACTGGCACCTTTAAATCTACGAGATATAAATCTTGCAAAGACCTCTTTCCTGGGAGGAAGGAATACCCCCCTGGAAATGGGGATTTTGGTTGCTGTATCTCTTCCCAACGAGCTCTCATAAGTGGCAGTGCAGGTGAGGGAGGTGCAGAAGGAGCAGCCCCTTCCCAAGAGAGAAAATGAGCACACACCTTGTATTCCCACCCTGGAGCCTAGACCTTCCTGTTCTTTAACTTCTCTGCAAGTGTGGGCCTAAGAAAATCCAGCCCAGAGCATCTCTGGTCCCATTTCTTTAAAACACCTGACAGTTCTCAGAACAATGCCATCTCAACATGACTATAGTACCCAGCTGGTTCCACTCCAGGTTCTGAGATGTCAGCACTGCACCAAGCACAGAATCATAGAATAGTTCAGATTGGAAAAGACCTGTAAGGCCATCCAACTTCACTAACCTAGGTCTACCAGCCCACTGCTAAACCATGTCCTTGAGCACTACATCTAAATGACTTTTAAATATATTTGGGGATGGTGATCCGACCACTTCCCCGGGCAGCCCCTTCCTGCTGTGGGCTGAAAGAGCTGGGAGAGGTTTAAAGGAGATCCCAGAAACCTCTGGTCCTGTACAGTTACTGGCACACAGCAGGGCTGTGCATCCAACCCTGCAAAACCCTCAGAAGTTGGTTTTGGTTCTTGGTCTCACTCTGTTGCCACAAAACTCAGTGCCAGTGCTCACCCACCTCCCCTGGGGCTCCTCAGGCCTTTGTACTCTCCCAAAAGCCCAAACCAAACCCAACAGCCACCTTGGCAGTTGCATCTGCCACCCAAAAAGCACGAAGGCTTCACTGAAAGCTCCAGCAGAGGTGGGTGAGACCCTGTCCCCACCAAAACCACTTCAGCCAAGGGAGAGAGAACATCACCACTGCAGGAGGGAAGCATCCCCCAGCCTGCCACTTCCTGCTCTCCTATTTCCTACCAAAACACCCCACGCCGAGGCTTCCTGGGTCAGCTGAAGAGACCTGAAATAATTACCCATTAATAAACTGCCTAGAGTGCCCTGCAGCTTTATTTAGCCTGGGAGTTGGGCTCTAATTAACATTCCCAGCTGCATCCGGGCTGCTCCGGGCAGGCACACAGCAACCCCACCCTCTCAGAGCCCAGCTACCCGCTTGGCCCTGCCTTCCCATCAGATCTCACTGAATTTCTAACCCCATTTCCAACCCCCAAATCCCTCTGCACAACCTCTCCCCTCGACCAGGCCATGGAGCATCCCAGCCCCGCACTATCGGTGCAGGCAGCAGGTGACGTGTAACCTCTCCATCCTCCTCCATCCCAGACAGATCCCTTTCTGGACATCGCCACATCCAGAAGGGCTGACACAAGAGGATCCAATAGGAAAAAGAATTCCAAAAGAAATAAGAAAAAACTCCGGAAGGATCAGGGCTGGTCAGCACGAAGAAGATGATGGAGGTCAAGAGGGAGAGAAGGAGCACAGACCAGGGGCCACATTCCCCTTCTTGCCAACAGAGTCCTGCAGGCATGAGGAGACAGATCCTGCCACAGTCAAACACCAAAACTCCAAGCCACTGAGCTCTGTGCATGTGTGTGGATAGAAAATAAGGTGAACCATACAGACCAGACTTGAGAGGCTGGAAAACACCTCTCCCACAAACATCTCCTGGCCACAGCCAACCCCCCAGCAGAACCACAGTGGGACAGGTGGGGGCTGCCAAAGACATGAGAAGAGGCTGGGTGATTCCAGGGGAGGGAAAGGATCAGACAGCAGGAGTTTGACTGTAGGGATGCTGCAGTGCATGGTGCTGGGAGCAGGGAGGTATCACAGAAGCAGGACTGCTGAAGCAGAGGGTTGTGCTGCCATCCAGAGGGACTTGGGCAGCCTAGAGACACAGGCAGAGGAACAGCATGGAATGCAGCTGAGGGAAGGGCCACATCCTGTACTTGGGGAGGAACAACCCAGGACACGCTGGTGGGGAAGCAGCTTGGCAGGGAAAGCCCTGAGGGACCTGGTGGACACCAAGCTGACCATGAGCCAACAGTGTGGTCTTGCAGCAAAGGCCAGCAGCCTCCTGGGCTGTGTTAGGTAAAGCAATGCCAGCTGCTTGGGAAGATCAGAGAATCATAGAATTCCTCAGGCTGGAAAAGACCATCACCTAACCCTATTACCCTATTCCCAATGTCTCACCACTAAATCATGTCCCCAGGCACCACATCCAGATGTTTTTTAAAGACACCCAGGGATGGAGACTCAACCACCTCCCTGGGATTCCAGTGCTTAACAGCCCTTTGTGTGAAAGAAAGATGATCCTTTCCTTCTGCTGACCCTCAGCAAGACACACCCAGAGTGCTGGGACCCCTGGCAGCTCCAGAAGATGTCTCAGGGCCTAAAGCATCTGCCCTGCAAAGAGAGGCTGGGGCTGCTCAGCCTGGCTGGAAAAGGCTCAGGGGAGCTCTCATCGGATGAGATCCCTGACAGCACCATGGGGAGAGAAGACTGAGAAGTTCTTCTCTGTGGCACATGCAGACAGGACAAGGTGCAAACAGGCACAAACTGCAACAAGGAGAACTCCAGGAATACAAAGGAACAAAATCTTTGACTGTGAGAGGGAAGGAGTATTTGGGACACTCTGCCCAGAGAGATTGTGGAGTCTCCATCCTTGGGGAGCCCCAAAACCTGGCAGGACATTGTCCTGGGCAGCCTGCTCTACGTGACCCTGCTTGAGAAAGGCAACACACCAGCTGATCTCCAGTGTTCCTTTCCCACCTCATGACCTCCCAGCAGTTCTTTGCTTCCAAGCTCTGCCTAGCCCTAGGCCAAGGGGGAAGCTCTCAGAAGGCTGGTCCCAGCCCAGCACAGGGCTGGGATGTGCTAATGAAGCTTCCCAACACCTGCAGCTGAGACACCAGCAAGGAGGGAAGCAGGAATGAGATGTGCCAGAATGCAGTGACAAAACATGAGGCAGCAGCTCCCAAGTGGAGGCATCCATCAGGAGCCACCTCGTCCTCCACAGTCAACAGCCAGCTCCTAACAAGTCCCAGCTCCCTGCAAGAGTGGCCTCAGCCATGCAGGAAGGTCATGCAATGAACAGCAGATGCCCACTCTCCTAGCAGCCCTTTGCAAAGTCACCTGAATTGAAATCAGGAAGAGAATTCTTCTTCCTCCAGGGTGTGCCAAAAACCCAGACTTGGAGGCACCTCAGGGAAAGCTGCTGCTGTTTCCAGGCTGTTGCCAGGGCGCTCTGTAGAGCTTGAGTTCACCCCAGGTCAGAAAGAAACTTCCTGTCCATGCATCAGAACCTCGGGTTGCACAAAAAGAAAGGAGAGCACAGGGACGTCAAGAACAGAGTCAAGTTGTTCCAGGGGAGGGTTAGATTGGATATTGGGAATGATTTCTTCACCCAAAAGGGTGTCAGGCCCTGTTTCAGGGCAGTGGTGGAGTCCCCATCCCTGGAGGGATTTAAAAGCCATGGAGATGTGATGCTGAGGGACATGGGTGAGTGGTGGCCCTGGCAGTGCTGGGATAATGGCTGGACTTGGTGATCTTAAAGGGCTTTTCCAACCAAAATGATTCTTCAATTTCCCAGGCAGCCTGGCCAGCAGCAAGGAGCAAGCAGCCATGGCCATGACCCACAAGAGCTCCTGCCCTCTCCATCCCTGCAGCCCTTCAAACCCAGGTGGTGTGAGGTTTGAATCTGCTGGAGGAATCTGCTGGGGAGCAGCCACAGAGCTGGCAGCCCAGTGCACACCAGGGGGACCCTTTGTCTCATTCAGCACCAAGGGGGAAAAAAGATAGGATTTAAACTAAAGTCAGCTTCATCTTGTCATCTGGGATGCAGCGTGTGCACAGAACCAGAGACTGCCAAGTCATAAAGAGCCTCTGAGATCTGTACCCAACACCCTGTGTGTTTTCACAGTTTCATCTGTTCTGTAACTTCTCCCAAGAAAAAGGCAGGAAGGCAGAGCTGCAGAAATGTTCCCCTCCAGCCCAGCAGCCTCCCCAGGATCTGTGGTACCAGCATGGATCTGAGCAAGCAGCAGAAAGCTCTTCTGCACTGCTACTCCACAGATCATGGGATGGGCTACAGGGACCTCCCTGCAGACCCCGGTGAAGTTTTGGGGGAAACATCACTGGTTTATGAGGCAGGAGCCTCTGGTGTGTGTTTTTCAGAGGCTGAAAGAACACCAGGGCACCTATCCAGCCCTCCAGGACTCAGCCCACCAGCTCCCTGGGAAGGGGCCTGGCCAGGATGGTGGAACATGAGGTCTTTGAAGCCCAAGGGCTGCAATCAGTGCCTGAGCACCAGAGGCTTCTGCAAAGCACAAGCAACTTCACCTCCTGTGGTGTGGCTGCCAAGCTGTGGGCTTGGGTATCTGCAAGGAGGGAGCCCCACAGCCAGACCCTGACAGCCACAAGCTGTGAAGGGTGGACTGCCCACCCCAAACCTTATGGATATCTGACTAGACATAACTCCCTGTGCACACCCATGAAACCACTGTACAATGGGCTGAAGTGCCCAAACCAAGCACCTAAGGCCTGGGAAATGCAAAGATTCTCCCCCTGTACTTGACACTGGTGAAGCTGCAGCTTGAACCCTGGGTTCAGTTTTGAGCCCCTTAAGACAAGAAGGACAGAGATGGGGCCTTGAGCAGCCTGGGAAGTGTCCCTATCCATGCAGGGGGGTTGGAACTGGATGAGCTTTAAGGTCCCTTCCAACCCTCTATCACCAGTCTGTGATAGAGGTGCTGGTTGCAGGGGAAGGTTCTGGAGAACAAGTCTTACGAGAAGCTGAAGGGTGGGGGTGTTGAGCCTGGAGAAAAGGAGGCTGAGGGGAGACCTCACTCTCTGCAGCTCCCTGAGAGGAGGCTGGAATGAGGTGGGTGTCAGTTTCTTCTCCCAGGTAAGAAATGACAAAACAAGAAGCAGCTTCAAGCTGTGCCAGGGGAGATTCAGATTGGACATCAGGGGTCATTTCTTCACCCAAAGGGTTGTCATGCTCCAGCCAGGCTGCCCAGGGCAGTGGTGGGGTCCCCATCCCTGGAGGGATTTAAAAGCAGTGCAATGTGGTGCTGAGGGACATCGTTCAGCACAGGACCTGTCAGAGTGAGGTGAACAAGTTCCTCTCTCCGGAGGAGCGGGGGGGGAGAGATAACGAGGCAGCAAAGTGTCAATTTATTTCCCTCGGTAAATCACCGGGGCCGGGAGAGTCCCCGGGTGCAAAGGGGCGAGGAATGAGCCGAAAGGGCTGGGGACAGCCTGCCTCACCCCTGGGCTGTCCCCCAAAACAGCCGGGGACACAGCCTCGGCGCTACTGCCAGCCTTTCTGTGATGCAGAGCATCCTAAAGCAAACCCCCCTGCCTCAGACAGGCAGAGTGCTGACCTGGACCTCATCAAAGCAACGAGCCACAGCTAATTAACAGAGGAGCTCCCACGTCCCTTCCTGCCCCTGTGTATTACCACACATTGATTATTCTCCAAATGAAGCGCCCAGGGCAGTGAGCTGCTCCAGGCTGCAGCAGGATGTTCAGCAGCAGCTCGTTCCAGGCAATTGTGCTGAGTAGACACAAGGTGGGGAAACTTTATCATTTAAATGCAGTTGGTGCAGCCAGTGCTGGGGGAGGGAGAGCAATCCAGGGCCTGGAGCTGGGTGGTTTTTTCCTCATAGCACCAACACAAACCATGGGAAAAAATTAATTGAAAGAAAAGAATAAATCAGTGGGTTCTAGCTGTGCCAAGCACTTATCTTCCACTCTACCAGGTTCATCAACATCTTCAGACTGCTCTGATTCAGGGGGTCTTGGACACTTTTTAGTGTTAAATAAAAACCCCCTCGGCAGAGCAGGGCTCAAAACACAGCAAAAGCAGAAGGCAATGACCCCGAACCCAAAAGCCCTACTGCAGCCTAGTGAAACATTTTTGTGGACTTCCCAGTTTGCTTGTGCCAGGCTTTCCCTCTCAGTGACCACTCCACAATTCGGGGAACCCCCTCATCTGCAGAGGATCCTTTGTGCAGTTCCCATCAGATGCTGCCCTCCAGCTCAGAGCCCAGGGAGGCAGAGTCCCTGACATCTGACCCACACCTCTGACCATTTCAGCTGCCACAGCCTCGCCCCCAGCACACGGGTGTCTGTGCCCACCCCGTGAGCACACCCTGAGCACTTCCCAGTACCTGAAGGGGCTGCGGGAAAGCTGGGGAGGGATTTTTTACGGGGTCATGGAATGAGGGCAAATGTTTTCAAGCTGAAAGAGGGGAGATTTAGATTGAACATCAGGAAGCAATTCTCCACTGTGAGCATGGTGAGACACTGACCCAGGCTGCCCGGAGAAGCTGTGGCTGCCCCATCCCTTGCCAGTGTTCAAGGCCAGGCTGGAAGGGGCTCGGAACAAACCTGGGCTGGTGGGAGGTGTTCCTGCCCACAGAGCAGGGGCTGGAGCTAGATGGTCTTTACATTCCCTTCCAAACCAAACTGTTCTCTGATTCTCTGACTTAAAAATTCTCCCTGGAAAATGAAGGCAATGGGGAAAAGCAGCCCAGCTCAGGAGCACCAGGAGCCCGAGCAAGGGTGGTGTTGGCTGCTCCACGGGGGTGTAGCCAACTCAACACCCCCATCCACCCCCCAGCTCCCCAGGGAGGACAGGGAAGGTTCCCACTCCCCCCGCCTGCCCACCTGGGCCGGGGGCTCTCCGGTACTTACTCCCACTCCTTCCTCCGCGCCTGGGGCGTGCTCTGCATCTTGTGTGCTTCGTGGGCCTTGATAATGTCCCTCTGCTCGATCAGCCCTCCCCGACGGCGCTTGATAAGGTCGGGGCTGACGGGGACGTAGTGGCCGAGCCCCAGGTCCAAGGCGCTGCCCTCCCCGTCCTGGCCCCGGGGCTCGCAGAGGGCATCGCAGCTGGCGGCGCGGGAGCCCAGGGCCGGGGCCGGGGCCTCGGGCTCCAGCAGGTTGCAGGACTGGGTGGTTTGCATCAAGCCAAGCCGGTGCTGCCGCCATGTCTCCTCCTCAGGCAGGGTCAGGACGTAGTGGGGGGCAGCAGCATCCAGCTCAGCCCCCCTGCCCGGCGCCGGGGCGCTGACGGAGCAGGTGCCGAATCCCAGCATCCCTGGGGCCGGTGCAGATCATCACTCTGGAGGGGGCACAAGACAAGAGAGGGGAGGGCTCAGAGCTCTGCTCTGTTTGCCTCCCGCCCAGTCCCCTTCCCCCCGCAGCAATCCAGCCTCTCCTGGGGCTGCTGGGCTACGTGTCCTCAAGCCAGGCAGAGGGCACACGAGGCTGGACCCTCCCCCAGGGCTAGGAGAAGGGGTCACACCTCCTGCCGGGCTGCTTTCCCCCTCCTTCCCAATCTGGGCACTCCTGCAGCTCCCTGACCCTACAGCCAGCCCTCTCCTGAGCAGCACAGCTCCCCACAGCCAGGACCACAATGTGATGAGTCCCCACCTTGTCACATGGACTGGAGGGGGTTGGGGAGATCCGGATCAAACCGCTACTTTGCTGCTTCCTGTCCGGAGCATCCATACCCAGCCTCCTGCCCCACGCTCCAGGGATGAGACCCAGGCAGCCTGGCAGAGACAGGCAGCAGTCCAAGGAGCTGGATGTGGAAATGTCAGCACAGCTTTGACTTGGGAGCTGCACACTGGAGCAAAAGGGGCAGGAACGCTGCACCTAGCAACGCCTCCCTGGCTAAGCAAAACAGATAATGCTCCACAGCCAGGAGGTGCTTGCACTGGGGCTGTCCTCCCTTCCTGACTGCATCCCTGACACCAGGGGAAGAAACCCAGCAAGGGAAAGGAGAATCTGAACCCTTCCAAACTATGTCAGTAACACACCAGCCATCCCAACCCCTTCCCAGGGCACTGCTTGGAGGCACCTGAACTCCTCCTGCAGAGGAGGGAGGTAAGAGTGGTGGCTGGGAGAAAGCCTGGCAAATCACCACACCAGCAGGAAAAACACATTACACCTACAAAAAATATCCAAGAGTAACCGAGGGGACAAAACAAAGCGTGGAGCCCTCACACCACGAGAGAAGGATCAGCAGCCCAGGCAGGGAAGCATCCCATCTCCTTCACATCTGTGGTATTGCACTGCAAATACACAGTGTCTAAAATTGCCCCAAAATTTAAACCTACCCAGCCCAAAGGATACCCACCTCCTTGGCAAGCTCTCTAGAAAGAAAAAGGTGACTGCCATTAAGAGCCTGGGCAGAGTCATGAGCTCATTGCTCAGAAGAGTTTGGCTGCTCCTACTGAAAGCTATAAACAGATTCCTCACTACTCTGCTTACCCACATGACATTTTTTAAAAAGGATTAATTACTTTTTCAATCCAGTCCTGGATACCTTTGTAATTTCTCATTTTCTATTCTCATACTGCTTTGCTTCACTTCAGCCCTCCCCTGCACAAGTTTAACATCTATTCAAGCCACACCAGGGTGGGGTTTTTTGGAGGGTTAGGGGCTTTTGTTTTGTATTTTGGCTTTATTGTGGTTTTGTGGGTTATTGTTTTGGGGTTTTTTTTAACCATTCTGCAGCCCTGTTTCTTCCCTGAATATTCCTTTGGGGAGGATTGGAGGCTTTCTTGTATACCAAGCATGAGCACCCCAGGTTTCAGCCATGGGGCCAATTAGCTGAGAGCAAATGAGGAGAGACCCTGGACACTGGCCCTCCTGGTGCCAACCAACACACCTCCCACCAGGATTGCTCCAGGGACACTGGTGACCCCCAGGCTTGGAGCCTCGTGGAAAAGCTCAAGCAGAGCCCTCAAACGAAACACTTTGGAGGGAAATAAATAGAAATAATTAGCTCTGCCCCCGCCTAAGCAAACAGGGCTCACGCTGCCAGCAGAACAAGCCACGTTCCCTCCAGAGAAGTGACAAGCAGGGAAGGGAGGATGCCAGAACATTTTGTTAAGGAAAGCTCAGGAGGCTCCGTGCTAACGAGGGATGCCACGTACGAAGCATCTGACACCAGGGTATCTGGCCACCTTCTAACCCCTGTTTTTTTTTTTTTTTTTTTTTTTTTACGCATAATCCGAATTAGCAGGGGAAATACCACATTTGTTTCTGTAACTTGGCTTCTGCTGCTGAAATGCCTGCTCTGCCTCCCACGAAAGGAAAACCTCTGGTAAGCCAAGATGTGGCTGGTTTGGTAAACACACAGACCCTGTCCATGGAAATCCATAGCACAGAACACTCCAGGAATGGGCCCTGGCAGGAGCTGGGACCAAGCAGCCAGCCAGCAGCACTGCCTCCATGCTGGGCTTTGCTTCATGACATGGAACTTGGGCACAAAGCTCTCTGCTTTCAGACCCTTCCAGCTGCAAATTAGCTTCTGCATGGGAATCAGGGCAGTCTGACCTGCACAGCTCCCTGCTGACAGCTGGGCAGGAGATAGCTTTGCAGCTCCACTCGTGAAAATAATTTACTAAAAAGCAAAAGAAAGCAGTGCACCCAGCTGCCCACTCCCCCCCCGTGGGACCACACGTGGTTTCCCATGGGTGACTCCAGCTGATGCTCACTCTGTGTCCCCAGAGCCAAGCTGCATGTGTCTCCCCCTGGGCAGCCCCCAGTGCCCCCACCACAGCAGGAACAGAGGACATCACCCCACAGGAATGGTGCTTTTGGTTGTATTTAACCTAGGAGAGGTGAGGAACAGCTCCTGTTGTGACAAGTAGCAGGCTTTTTAATACCAGAAAATTGAAGTTTTTCTAGAGGCTCTTATCTCCCAAATTTTGGTCTAAAAGTGGTAGGAGTCAGAAAAATCCACTGTTTGCTCCTGCAGTGGAGAGGTCCCCTGGATAGAACCATGGCCAAGGAGCACTGGGAGCAGCAGAACTGAATCAGAGTGAGGATATTCAGCTGCAAGAACACTGACACCTGTGCTTCCACCTGCATGGTGACTGGGGGCAGTGTGATGCTTCTAGCACAGCTCCAGGGACATCTGAGGACAGAGACCACCCAGCTGTGAGGATGCACAGCCAGAGCTCACCCTGTCTGACAGGGATCTCATTAGAGAGATGGTGCCCAGCATCCATCCATCCCCTCCAGCTGGGATTGCCAGGGCCAGACAGGGACAGTGCAGTGAGCATCTCTCACCCCTTCTCTGTACCTACACGTGGGCTGAAATGGGACACGAGCCAGGGCAACATGGAACAGTTTGGGTTGGAAGGGACCTTTAAGACCACCTAGCATCCCACCCCACAAACCACTGGGAACAGCCTTTAGCTCCAGGGAAAAGGCAGTGGAAGAATGGACATCCACAAGTCCTCTGGAGCATCCCTGAGAGAGAACCACAAACTGCCAGGTGACTCAACCCCATTATCTCAAACCACACACCACAGCCAAGAAACACCATCCCTGAGGGCAGCAGACTCCAGACTCTCACACCATACTTCATTTGTCCCTTCCAGCAGCTGATTAACTAATAAAAAGCTGCAGTGAGAGGCAGGTTCCCAGCAGTACCACCAACCTACAAAGAGGAAATTCCTTTTAGGGTTTTTCTCTGTGTCTGTTTGTGTTACAATGGTAGCAATCAAGGCCTTCACCAAGTGTCTCAGCACTACCATAATAACTACACTCTGCACTTAAGGCACCGGGTGAGCTCTTTGCTTCCCTTATCTGAATAATCTTCACCAAACCCCCCAGTGCTAAAGAAGAAATGCTCTACATCTATGGAGGTGATCAACCCCAGGAGGCACAAAGGTGTGAGTGGTGTTGGAAACCCCTCCCTGGAGAAGACAAGAGGCCTCAGGCTGGGATGGACAAGCCTTGGCTGTGTTGTATGCAACAAGCAGCAAAGCTGCCAGAGTCCTCCAGCCATGGTCCAGCAGCCTTCCCTGGGGATCTGGGGGATGATTTTGACAACCGCTGAGAGCAAGAAACAGATCTGATGCTGCTCCTTCCCCTTGTGAATGTTCCTCCTCTTTTCTGAAGGGGCCAAGAGAGAGCCCAGCATCAACAAGAACACAGCAACAAGAGCAGACCCCTCAGGGATGTATATCCATACAGGAGAGAATCCTGCCTCTGAGCATCCGAGCCAGACCAGTTCTCTACACTTCACCATTGAACATCTCTTCCCCAGACTTGGCCAGTCACCCTGGGAACTCATGCTCAGGCATTTCAGCCTCACTCCAGCCTTCCTGGGATGTGGGGATGCTCCAAGTGCATCCCGTCGCCCCCTCTCTCCAGCTCTCTAACCTCCCTCCCAGAGGCCACTTGGCTTCCAGGACAAGCGAATGCCATCTGCCTCCCTGTGATGCACCGTGCTTACCCAGAGCTGCTAATTATTAGCTCCTAATTACGAGTCCCTGCTTCAAGGGAGGAGGAGAGCTCCCGCGGCACGGCTGAGCCGAGTGCGAAGCAGAAATTCAGCACCGGGTCCCTCCAAGCAGAGACAGATGGGCTACGAGAGAGTCTGATTCATCCTCATGGCCTTCTCCTCTCCCACCACCTGCACCTCCCCTGGCAGCCACACGGATGCTGTGGTGGGCGAGCACCACTCCGGGCCAGCTCCAGACCCCCGGATCCTCCAGCTCTTCTGTCTGGCCCAGAAGGGATCCGCAGGGCACGGTGGCTGTGGGAAGCAGCAGGCAGTGGGGAGCTGGTGTTAATCCAGTCATTTGTTTACTAAGGGAAAAGTTGGGTGGATTAAACCCCCTCCCCCAAGTCCCCACCACCAGCAGGTTTGCAGCAGCTCTGCTGGGAAGAGCTGCTCCCGGCATCCCAGCCACCCAACAGGAGCTGCATCCCATGGATTTGTACCACACCAGTAACAGAGACTCGAGCAAGGTGGGAAAGGAAGAGAAGACAGCAAGAGAGCTTTACAGGCAAAGGCTGCTGGCACAGGCCTGTTCCTATGCTCAGGAAAGGCACGGGTGAAAGGGCTGGGTCAAGAGTCCTGGTGCAGGAGGGCAGCACTGCACACACCAGCATGGTTGGGGCAGACAGTGCAATCAAAGCAGGGTGCCTTGGCTCAATTCTCGAGAAATATTAATTTCTCAACACCCATTCACTGTTTTCTGGGGCTTCACGGTGCCAAGACACTACAACAAAGAGCCCCGAAAGGACTGCAAAGACCATGTGGAGGAAAGAGCGCAGCTCTGAATACCCAGGGGCTGCTTCAGGCTGAGGATGCTCTGGCAGCAGACAGCATTTTTGTCTGGAAATCAGCTTTTCTTCTGCCACCTCAGGGTTTTCACACAGGGACAATGCTCCAGCTGTAGAGCCTGCTCCCCAGGGAAAAGCCACATGGGATGGGGCCAAGCTGCTGCCCAGACCCCATCCCGGCTAGGAAACATCTCAAATGCCAGAAGCTCACAGTGGGTCCAGGGGCTCTGCCCACACTGGCTGTGGGACAGCACAGCCCCAGGCACAAGAGCCCTCCCTGCAGAGCACCACTCCCAGAGGAACCAGCTTTAAGAACATTAAAACATGAAATTATCTCATCTCTCCTTCAAAAGCCACTGCTCAACAACCCCGCTATTATTTATATAAACGTACATCAAGGAAATCAGCCCTCCCTCTCCAGCACAGGGGGGCAGGAGAGCCTGAGACTGCCAGCAAAGTGGGATCTCCAGCCCCAGCAGTGAGCCCCAAGCCCAGGGACTCTTCCAAAACATGGCAGGAGGGAGAGACAGGGCTCTGCCCAGCCAGACACAGGGCAGCATCAGGCACAGACAGCAAAGCTTCCTGACCCTTGGGAACAAGCAATCCCAGCAAACAATCCCATGCCCAAGTTTCTCCCAGCATCACTTTTGAGACTGTCCTCACCTCTTCCCATGCCCCTGGGTGCCAGGCAGAAGCTCCTGCACCCCCTCCCCACAGAGCCATCACACCTGATACCCACCACCCCCAGACCACCCCCCGCTCAGCCCTGGTCCCCAGCCCTCCCCACCCCAGCATCCCAGCTCCCAGCAGGGCAGGGGAAGCATGGATGGGCAGACCTGAGGCTGTGAGTGCCATCAGCCGTGGGCAGGGCTGGAGGACGAGGGGCCGATGGCGTTTCCCTTCCTTGTCCCAGCTCTGCCTTCCCCACGGAAGGGCCAAGGGGAGAGGGTGGCCCCGGGCTCACCCGGCACAGCACCACTGCTCTGCAGACAGCACGGGACCAAGCCCAGCAATGGAAGCAATCAGGGAGGGGAAGGCAAGCTGTGATCTGTGCCACAGCAGGGTCCAGAAACCAGCAGTGCTGGGAGCTACACGTGCACGTCTCCAGGGAGCGTGCCCTTCAGAGTCTGCCTTCCAAAGAAGGGCAGAGCCCGGGCTCCTGAAGATGATTTCCTGCTGTAAGCACTGGGACGTTCTCCAAGAATATAACTCTGGTCCTGCAGAGGGGTGCAGGCTGTCTAGCCACACTGCCCTCCTCCCCCCAGCTCCCAGCACACAGAGATTTTCCTCAGAAAGGTGCAATCATAGAATCTTTCAGGTTGGAAAAGACCTCGGGATCTTGGAGTCCAACCATCATCCCTACTCTACAAAGTTCTCCCCTAAACCATATTCCCCAACACCACATCTGAACAATCCTGAAGCACATCCAGAGATGGTGACCCAACCACCTCCAGTCGTTCCCTTGGGTTGCTTTCCACTCCTGCAATGCAGGGCAGGCACCCAGAGACAGCATCAAGTGCACCTATGGAACCAGCCCCGAGCTCAGGGGCCTCAAAAACCTCTCCTTGCCCAGCCCCAGGGAGAGCAGCACCTCCACAGCCAAAACCCACCCGGACCCATTCCTGGGTGACCCTTCCCTGGCAGGGGGTGGGACTTGACCTCTCGAGGTCCCTTCCAACCCCTCACACTCTGAGTCTGTGATTCTGTCACCCCAGCCCAACACTCCCTGGATATCTGGCCAGCCAGTGCACCCAGATGGGGTCAACTGCACCATCCCTGAGGACACCCCAAAATGCTGCTTTAGTTCACATGCAGCAGCAGAACTGGCTCTGTGGGTCACACCTTGGCTGCTCCTGTACCTGGGGACGGGAGCGTCAGCTCCACCTGAGGTCACTCATTTCAAAGGGGACATGTCACCCCAAGTGACACCAGGGTTCAGCATCAGTCAGCACCACTGACCACAGCAGCTGTGAGAAGTGCCAGGGCAGAGAGGAGCAGGAGCTGCCAGCAGAGCCAGGGTGTGCCAGGAGTTGCTGTGCAACAGGGAAAGAAAAGGCTTTCAAAAAACCAAACAGAGCGGTGTGGGGGGAACACCACTGCCAGAGGGCAGCTCCTTGCTCCAGAACACCTGGAATGGGGCAGCACACAGGAAGGGGCTGAGGACAGGGAACGGCTTTTGATGCAGGAGAGGTCAGAAACCCAGGGCAGCTGGAAACCACGTCACAAAGAGGACATGATGGACATGCAGGAGGGAAAATGAAGCATCCAGGGAACACTGCCCTGGCAATGTTTGGTCCCCTCTGCTGAGGCAGGCTGAACAAATGTGGCCCAAAATGGACCAGGACCATCAGAGCAGGGAGATGCTTGGCCTGGGGTCTCCAGCAGGTGGTCATGAGGCTGGATGGCACCCAATGCTTCCCAGGCATTGCCAGCACATTCCCTGATTCTGGCTTCATGCTACAGCTCCAGAACCTCCTGGGTCAGCCAGGAACTGGCTGCTGGGACAGGGCAGGAGGGGCACACGTGGCTTGGACCACAGCATTGCAGCAGAACAGCATCCCCTGGCCATCTATCTCCCAGGCCAGCATTCCAAGCTTCCTCCTCACATCTCATCCCCATCATGCCTGGTAGCAGCTCTTTCAAGGCTGCCCTTCTCCAGAAAAATTAACAAAACTAAATAAAAACAGGAACAAAATGCCTGTTTAACCCAGAAAAGCCAGGGAGGAAAAGTTCTCCTTTCCAAGGGTGCCTTCTCCGAGGTGACTCACAAAGCACCATGTGTGTCATTGCTTAATAGGCCCGCGAAGGCAATTACAGGATCATGCAAACATCAGATGCCTGGCACAAGGAGTCACAGCACCCCTGAGAGGTTAAAACAAAGGGATGATTTAAAGATGAGGGATGGAAGGCTTTATTCTGCTTCCACTTTTGTTCTCATTATGTACAGAGACTCGTTGAAAAGGTCTTATTGCTTGTGGGGGGAAAAAAAAAATTACAATCTCTTGCACAAATTGCCTGGTGAAGAAGGGAAGGGGATAGATAATAAACTTGTCCTGCCATGCTGAAGAGTGGGAGATGAAATTGTGCTGTGCATCCTCTGCTGAGAGGTCCTCACTAGCCACACAGATGAGGAGCAGCTGGAGACCCTGGCAGGGCAAACATCACACAGTCCAGCCAACTGATTGGGTAAACAGAGCAAGACCTTCCTGATCTGAGAGAGAAGAGGTGATGTAAATACCTTATTTCCTTACACAAACCTCATAAAATAGCTGTATTATTATATAAATACCCTTACTATCAATCAAAGGGTAAACCCTTCCCCGTTCACCTTCACACTGCAAAGAACCAAGGGGATTTGCACGTTAGCCTTGAGGACCCTTTAGCAAGCAACCAGCTTCCCTGCTGGGTCCAAAGGGTAGGAGAGCATGTCCCAGGGCAAAAGCAACCTGGGGGAAGCCTGGACCAGCTCCTGCCCTTCCTCCCGCCCTCCTCATCCTCGCCTGTCCCTGCCACCCTCAGACACTCCAAGCTGTCACACACACCCAGAGCTCATCTCTGGAGCCCAGGGTTCCCTGATCTCCTACAGTCTAGGAGATGGGAGGAGAACCAATAAATATTCATGGGAATCTAAAGAGAACATTTCTGCAATCCTGCTTTTTCCACCAGGACTCATAACCCAGCTTGGCAAGCACCCAGCCTTCACCCCCCAGCCCAATGCCCACACACACCTGGGAAGTCCCAAGGGCCCCTCTCCTCCTCAGGGGACACCCCAAAATCCATCAGGAAAGCCTGGGGTGCTTCCCAAGTGCTCCTAAAGGTGGAGGAGCCATGGGCAGGAGGTCATCAACTTCAGGAAGGTGCCAAGGGAAAGGTTGGTGCCTCTGGAAACCACCCAGGTAAGAGGACAGGCACAGGGCTCAGTATTTTTAGGGGCTGCTCTTTCAGATATATCCAGTGGAAACCCAGCCATGGTCAGTGGCCTCACCTCCCTCCAGCAGTGAGATTTGCCCCCCAGCCCTGCTGCCAATTTGCCCCCCAGAGCCCAGCAGCAGCCGTGCTCCTCCCCACTGTCTGCTCCCTTCCTCAGCACAGCAATCCCAGCATCTCCCTCAGGGATCAAAGCCACTGCCTGGCTCCCTCTCCTCCTCAAAATGTTCCTTCTTTCCACAAGAGCTCATTCAGCTCCTCTTTCCCTTCTTTTATCAGTTTGCTACAATCACTGGCATCGAGCTGTAAATACCACGATTGCCTCCCTATTCCCTCTTCACTTGTGGCATTATTTCATCACTGCCGTCTCATCCCTCTGCAGCTCGTTACTTGGAATAATATTTATCCAAGCAGCCTTCCTGCCAGCTAGCTGCTTTGTGGGACACTTCAGCCCCTTGCAAATGAGCTCAAAATAAGGACGAGACTGATTCATGGAGGGGAGGAGAGCAGGCACAGCCAGGAATAACAGCCAAGCTCTGCACTGCTGACAGCCAGAGCCCAGGAAGACCCAGAAGGGAAAGAAAAAACAATTTAAGAAATGGGCTGGACGTTGCTAAGATGCTCCCTGCTCCAGCCCAGCATCTTCTGGCATCCTGGCTGAGCAGCCAGATCAGACATGGAGCTAGAAGGGGCTTTGCTGTGCCCCAGGCTGACTGCTTCCCTTGTCAGCCCCATCTCTCTCCTGAAATGGTGCCTGATGGCTGAACCAGACCCTAACTCCACCATCCAATTGGCCCTCTTACAGCAGCTTGCACACTCAGAGCTTGGACTCTGCTGCATTTGCAAACATCAGCAACTACACTGCAGGGCATGGAAATGGCTGCTCACCAGCACACACACACACACATCATCCATCCATCCATCCATCCATCCATCCATCCATCCCTCCCTGTCCCCAGGAAGGCAGCCCAGGCACTGCTGCGGGTGGCAGGCAGTGCATTTTACACTAGGAAACTGCTGCCATCTGGAATTTGTAGGCATCTTGAGGATGGCTGAGGCTTGGCACTGCCAGCCTGCTGGTGTACATCACTCAGCCCCCAGCCAGGCTGGGCAGTTTCTCCTCCAGCACTGCCCTCCCACCACCACCCCTTGGGATGGACACCAGCAGAGACCATTTGTTCCCAGAGCCTCAGAAATGGGAAATGCTGTTTCTGGCAGTGGCACTCCTTCTTCTCACCTATTGCCTATTCACTCCTTCCACTAAATAATTTAACACTGTTGATTTTCCCATGCCAGCCCATCCACAGTTTGCTGGGAGGCTTCAAAGCACCAGCAAGAGGTTTGAGCAAGCTGGGGAGATCCAAGAAATTATCCTTCACAATCCATAGCCCTTCACCTCCCATATCTCAAAGTGTCAGTGACCAAAATGCATCCCTCCCAGCAGGGTGTCACACCAATGCATCCACCCTTCCCAGGCTGGAGCCGACACATGGCTCTCATACAACTTTTAGGGTTTAAACACAGTAATTTGTCTGGGTTCAAACCCCGTTTGGGTGTTAGTCACCAGCAGAAGTGCTTGTGGGGGCTCCAGCTTTCCTCCTGTGCCTGCTGGGCTGCTTGGGGCAGCACCACAACCCCACCACCCTGAGTGCAGAATCACCACCTGGTAACACCACACTGGGGCTTCCTTGGAATTCACACCCTTCCCTCTGACCACAATGGGCTGGACAGCCCCTACAAACAGGCCAGCAACGTGTTACAGTCCCCAGCTGAAAACAGAAGATGCTTAAAACCTGCAGGCACCCAGACGGGTTCCTGACAGACACAATCCCTCACCAAGGAAGCGCCCGTTGGGACACCAGGATGTAAACCTGTCCCTGCCAAAACTACTCCTGCACATGAGCCACCCCCTTTGCCAGCCAAGCACAGCCCGGACAAGACACCCCACGTACCAGACACTTCCCCCGTGCCCTCGGGACATCTCCCCATCCATCCCTGGTCCTGCATCCCATGGTTCTCCCATGAGATGAGCCACTTGCTGGGATCACAGCCACCCAGGGACTCCTAGACACAAGACTCCACACAGTCTCAGCACCCAAGTTACTCCTCTGGAAAAACTTCTTCAAGGCAAGGATAGCCCACAACATTTTGAGGCTTTTTCCTGCCAAAGAGTGGAGTAGCCTGGTGTGGGTCCCCGAGCAAGCCCAGGAATTAACCCCACTGCCACGAGTCAGGGGTCTCCTGTGCTGCCATGGCAAAGAGCCAGGAGCCAAGCCAACACCTCCAGGTGAAGCTCCTTTTGCCTCCAGGCTTTTCCATCCCCCCTGAGCATCAGTTCAGACGGGGACCCCAGCACTAAGCTCAGAGCTGGGGCACACTGCTTGGTCCAGATGTGGCCCAGCACACCTGGAGCCCGGGATACAGTGCTGTGGGCACAGACCCCACTGCACAGCCCACACCCCCCCAAGCAATGCATCTTCTGAAGGGGCTCAGGGGCTCTCTGCACCCCATGGGGGCTTTAACACGAGGCCAACACAGGGAGTTTCTGAAAAGCCCACCCTGCCAGGAGACATGGAGCGTGGTGAATGTACAGCCTGCTTGAAACGGCTAACGGGTGGCATTGGTTCCAAGCTTGCAACTTCCATATGCCAGGGGAGAAAAAATAAAATTAAAAAAAAAAAATTAAAAGAGCCCAAAACCAGAGCAGTGATGATGAATTTCTAAAGCTAATGTAGCAAGGAAAAATAAAAACCCTGTAGTAGAAGGCAGCTCATGCCATCTCCCAGAAACTCCCTATGCCACAAATGCCAAATTATTAACTCAAAAGGAAGAAGGGGAGGGGAACAAACAACAAAACCTCTTCCATAACAGATTGTTAGTGTGCTTCCTCTCAAAAGGGCAACAACAACCACAGTCCCTCACGGCTGCTTTCCTTTTCAGCATCCACTTAACCAGCTTGGTTTTTTACAAAGTAAAACCTGTACCTCCACCCTTGGGCCTGAAGTGGGGCACAGGAATACAGGGCTCACCCTAACCCCAATGGGACCTGGCCTGATTTCACCCATCCTTGGTGCTCTGCTTCACCCCAGGACCCCCAGAGTGATGCACAGGGTTGATGCACAGACCAAGTACGTGGTGGTGGACAAGGGACAGAGGTTTAGCACCAGCTAAGCATGCACAGAGATACTGATGCTCCTCAGCATCCCCAGGACCAGCTTGGACCCAGTTGTAAGTTCTCCATCCCAGAGAGCCTCGGGCAGGCAGCCCCTTGACCCAGCCAGCCTCGTGGTGGTGGCAAGGGCCCAGCATGTTCATAGGATGCAGGAGGGGAAAGTCCATGGATGCCCAGGGAAGCTGTGGCTGCCCCATCCCTGGCAGTGTCTCAGCCCAGGTTGGATGGGGCTTGGAGCAACCTGGGCTGGGGGAGGTGTCCCTGCCCATGCAGGGGGTTGGTCCTACAGCAGCCCACCCTCCGGGTCCTTGGGTAGGTCATAGTGTTCACCTGGCCCCATCAGACCCCAACAGCTGCCCATAGCTGCCAGCCCTCTGGGAACACGTTAAACTCTCCAAGACAGCTTTCCTGTATGGTGCTGGGAGCCGTGCAGGGCCCAGGGGAGGTTGTTTGCCTTCTCCTCCCAGTGGTGCCCAGCACCAGCTGCCAGCAGCCCGGGTGGTTGAGCAGCAGCAGTGCAGGATGTGCACAGACAGCAGCTTCCTGCAGGCAGCACCCACGTCTCTTGGCTGTGTCCACCCGGGTCACACCGAGGTAAGGGTTGGGAAGGTGAGGGCTCAGAGATCTTCCTCAGTCCTCATTTTATGCACCCTGATATCACCACCCAGATGAGAGCTCTGTGTGTGCTGGGGAGACAAGGGTCCTTCCCACCCCCCGTGTGCTGGTAGAGCATCACAGCATCACTGGTCAGGTATAAGCACTTCTCAGTGAAGCCCCAAGAAGCAATGTTAATATTGATAATGCTCCAAGAGCACGAGAGGGGGTGATCAGCTCCTGGTACAGGGTACTCTTGTTCTTTAACTGCAAGAATCCAATATCACCTGGAATGGAGAACTGTCAAGCCTCAGTACTTACTCTGAAGCTCCAGGAGCCACTTTTCACTCATCTGTTCTCCTCCAATATTAAAAAGAAGACTGAATTATTAAGGGAACTGATGAATAACAGTGTGAGATGAGAATACCCTAAGTTGCTCTCTCATCTCTGTCCAACTCGATCTTTTTTAAAAGCATTTAAATCCTCACTTTGACACAAAAGTGCTCCTGCTGCAGGGCACTCCAATCCCAGCGTAAGCCTTTTATTAATAAAATACATATCTGATCCAAGAGAGCAGCTTCAGCCTTTCTTCTCTCCTGTGCTGGCACTGCAGGTAGGACACTCAGAAGATGACATGCTTTCCTTTCTCCCCCACTTCCAGGCACAGAAAAACAAGCAGCAGTGTGCCAGAGCCTTCCAAAATTAAAACCAAAGAGAACAGCCTTTGGGGAAGAGGCAGAGATAATTAAAACATTAATTCAAATCACAGCTTTTGCTACAAGCAAGCTCTATTCACCCAAAAAAACCCAGCAGTGGATAGGGGTGGGTCTGAACCCCAGCCCAAGGCACACCAAAGCTCTCTCTCCATCACCCCCCTCCAGGGCAGGGGCTGGAAAGCCACCGTCCTCCAGAGGGAACTGGGGGGAAAACAATCTCCAGCTCTCAAGGAGCAGAACAAAAAATCAAATACCTGGAATAACAAGTGGGAAACAGGCAACAGCTCTGAGGGTAATAAGCCCTCCCAGCAACACTAACAGCTTTCTGCATGAGTGAAACAGCAAAAGAGACTGGAAACAAAGCCATGGGAGTCACAAGTACATGGAGTCAGGCATGAGGATGAGGAGGCTTTGGCAGCTGGAAGAGAGAAGGGGCAGAGCCAGCAGCAGCATCCCCAGCTCCATGATCAGCTGTGGTGCTGGGAGAAGAACAACACCTTTCCAAAGGTCCTACACGAGAGTGAGGTCTAAGGCTTGCTGGTTGTGCATTGCCATAACTCACTGAGGAAAGGGCAAAATTCCACAGCAGAGTGAGAAACTCTCTCTCCCTCCCTCCCTCCCAGGCCTCCAGTAACACATGAGTGCTGCCAGCACAGGGCAGGAGACATCTGCTGAGCAAATAAAGTGGCAGCTCCAGAAGTTGCTGGGAGAAAAAGTATCAAGAGAAAGGGAAAAATTGGAAGGAAAAAAAAGAAAACAAAGTGATTTGTAGCTGGTTGAAATTGTCTATTCCAACAGAGCAGACACGCTTCATTTTAATTTTGCTTTTTATATCAAATCCACCAGAAGAAAAACACCACCAGATTTTAAAAATGGCTTCCAAACCTAAAGCCCTCAAACCTTCAACTTCCTATTCCAACACACAAGACCAAATCCAGGTATTTTCAGAAGCTTCTACCTCCTCCTCACCCTTCTGCCTAAGTTGCCTGGGGCAAACCAGCTGGGCTCCTCAGCAGCATTTCAGCTTCAACCAAACTTCTGTCTCCAAGGCCACACCATATCAACATGGTCCAACACATAGAATGCCTGTGGATTGCCTGGGCCACCAAGCTGCTCCATGAGGAGCCATTTTCCTCTTTTCCTTGCTCAGCATCACCCCCCAGCACATGAGAAGGTGCCAGAGGGCATCCTGCACCCCCTGTGACACTGCCCTCCTATCACAGAGGGATCCAAGACCCAGTGAGGGGATGGCCGTGGGACAGGCTCAGGAGTGACATCTCTGGGCCAGGCTGGAAGGGGAAGCAGTCCCCAGAGCTCAGCTGCAATGAGGTGAAAAGGCAAGCAGGAGAGGATTTAAGAGAGGCAGAGAGACCCTGGACCTGGAACAGTCTCCAGGGAGGCACCAGCTGCTGAAGATGGAGCAGAGAGGCAGGAGGATCACTGAACATGAAGCAAGGAAGACCAGGAGAAAGCCACGTAAAGGATTTTTGATCCTCACATAGAAGGGAAAAGCCATGTGAGCATCATGTCTCCAGAGGATGCTGATAGAAGCAGCAGCCTCCAGGCAGCAGCACAGAGGCATGACCCCAGTCCCCTCCCTTCCTCCTCCCAGGAATCTGGTACCCTGGAAAAACCTGCCCAGCCTTTGCATTTTGCAAACCTCAGCTCTAAAAATAACCATGGATGCAATCGACACATTTTAAGCAGAAGCAGCGAGCAGCAGCAGCCCACAGAACCAGACTCACTGGGAGATGTGTTTTGTAAACAGGGGTTTTTTTAATGTTGCTTACTAAGCTGCTGATCAAACAACCACAGCCATTGTCTGATGTGGCAGAAATTAAGGGGGAGACCCAATGAGAGAGAAAAATCCCACCGAGGAGATGAGGTGGGGACAACTCACAGGATGGGCCCCATTTCCCAGCACACCCAAACTCCCACTTTGGAGATGGAGTTTCCCACCATTTCCCCAAGCCCTGAATTCAGTCACATCAGTGAAGAAATCAGTCCCAGTCCCATCTCTTCCTCTCATGAGGAAGCCACAGACTGCAGTGAGGTTACCCCTCAGCCTCCTTTTCTCCAAACTGAACAATCCAAGTGACCTCAGCCCCTCATCCTAAGTCACCCCCTCCAGACTCTTCATCATCCTTGCTGTTCTCCTTTGGATGCTCTCCAACACTTGATGTCTTCTCTGTACTGGGGTGCCCAAAACTGCACCCAGTGCTCACGGTGAGGCCACACCAGTGCAGAGCAGAGTGGGACAATCCCCTCCCTTGACCAGCTGGCAATGCTGTGCTTGATGCACCCCAGGACATGCTTGTCCCTCCTGGCTGCCAGGGCACACTGCTGGCTCATGTTCAGTTTGCCATCAACCAGGACCCCCAGGTCCCTCTCAGGCTCAGACAGAACATGAAGTTTCAGTTAAAACTCACCACACAGCCAGCCTGGCAGTAGCCACCCTGACCCAGCACAGGGCTCACCCAGGAGACAGGAACTCCTTTCCTTGCAGGACCAGGCTTCATTAATTTTAACAAAGATCTTATTTCCCAGCCCAGCACGGGAAGCCTCAAAGACACATCAGCTTTGGGGAGCAGATGCTGTATGACTAGAGGGGAGAGGTTTGTGGTTTTCCCACCTGCAGCAGGGGCTGGATCCATGCCCTGGGCACAGAACAGAGCTGGGATTTCTATTTGGAGCTGTGCCCATGGGCTCCCATCACTGCAGGAACTCCTGCTCCCAGGAGGAGCGGTGAAGAGCCCTTCACCCTCCAGCACCCATCCCCAGAAATCATCCTCAAGGATGAGCCAACATCAAAGGAGCTGCCCAACATGAACCAGCCTCCTGAAAACACTTGTACTGGTGCCAGATGGACCCCTCACCTCACCCAGGGTTAACAAGGGGTTCAAGTCCACCTTCTGCCCGCAGCTCAGAAAAACAAGGCAGGGGAAATGCAAACTCTCTGCTAAACCAGAAAGCTTCATAAAAATATTTGTATAATTGGCCCTCTCCAGGGATCTGCTCGCAGGGCTAAGACTCAGCATTGCCCAGGCCCACCTACACCTCCCTGCTCTGAGACACCTTTCCAGCTGGTTCCCTGGCTATTTATAGGCAGCAGTCCTCAGAGGGTTGCAGCTCAACCTCTTCCACAGGAAGCATGACAAGTTGGAGCTTTCTGCTGCCCAGCTGAGCGAGGGGAGCAGCTCCAGAGGGAGAAGCTGTCAGGCTCCAGCATCTCCAGCTTCTTGCCCGTGCCACCAGCCAGGTGCTTCACACCAGGAGCTTGGTGTGTTTATAAAAGGTTCACTCATTCCCTGCTTATTAAATGAAAGGAAATAGGAGTACTTTGGTAGCAAAGAAACAGATGAACAACAAACCTATGGCGGGCTGGGAAGCAAAGATGCTTGGGGAAGGCCAGCAGGGCTCTGCACCTCTGCAGGAAGAGTGTTCCAGCACCTGTGCTGCCTGGTTTAAACAACTGGCTGGAGAGCCCCATATTTGATTTAAATCCACAAAAGGTTGGCTCTGAGGCAAAGGGCACATAGCCCAGCATGGAAAGCACTAAAAATAACACCTCTCTGTGCCAAAGAGGAGGAAAACATCCCTTCTGAGCCCACAACTAACACAGCAGCTGGAAATGGTTGGAGGATTCTCTTGCCATGGTGTTTTTGGGGAGAACACCTCAGCAAAGCAAGGGAGGACCTAACCCCTCATTTTGCAGATACCACATCACAGGAGAATCACAGAATAATTTACACCAGGAGACCTCTGGTCCAACCTGCTGCCCAAAGCTTAGTCACAGTGATGCCAGAGACACGAGAAAAGGGAGAAACCCCAAATCCTTTGCTCCCCAGCTCCTGCCTGCCCTGCTCATTTCTCAGCCTGACAGAGATCTCAGCAGCCTCTCCTCAGGCACGAGGCCTCACAACTGTGACTAATGTGATGTTTTGACACCCCTGAAATACTCCAGCACTTCATTTCAGCCGCAGGGAGCAGGAAGGAAGGAGGGGACGTGCTGGTGGGGAGCTGGCACCAGGAAGGAAGGGCAGGAAGAGCTTTTCTGCAAAAGCAACAGGCATTGATAAAGCAAAGCAGCATGGAAAAGATGCAAGAGATGGCCAAGGGGTGGGCTGGGACATGGTAGGCATCTGATCCACTCCCCTCCCGAGCCTTCCCTGGAGCTCTGCAGATATGCAAGTCACTGGATTTATATACTGTCCTCGCCCCCCACCACCAAGCTGCACTGCTGGGATGAGGACAAAGGGAAATTCCTACGAGCCTTGCCACTGCAAGGGATGCAGGATTGCACTGGTGCCCTGCCCCAGCAGGCAGAAGGCAGTGCCCCAGCCTCCTCCAGCCCAGAAGGTGACAGAAATCCCCGAGGAGGTTAATTAACAAGCATCTTCCCCGAGTTAAAACAGTCACCTCCGGCCCGAAAGGGAGAAGGCAGCCTAGAAATCCCAAGCCTCTGGCAGGGGAGCAAAGAGCATCCCAGCCACCAGCTGAGCTGCTGGCCAAGACCATCTGCCAGCAAGCAGCACCAGGGAGAGGAGCAGCCGACACCATGGGGGGATCTGGCTTTTTTCCTGACAGTTCTTGCTCACTGCCAGCCGCTCAAGCTGGGGCTCAGACAGTCCTGCAGCACCCCAGGGGGCTGGGGGAGAGGGATGAGCACACCACCCGGATGGGCTTCCAGATCTCCATCTGCATGGTTCCCACAGAGATGGAGGTGGAAGGCAGCACAGCTCTGGAAGAGCTAGTCCAAAATGCACTCAGCTGTGTGGGGAGAGCCAGGAGCTGGCTCAGCACCCTGCCAGACTCACCCTAAACCAGCAAGCACAGCACCCTTAGCACCGAGGCAGAAGAGCCATCCTCCTGGCGTCCACCCATCCGTTTCAGCCATGAGCATCCTTAGCAGAATCTATGGATCAGCCCCAGCACGGGATGCTGGAAGTTAGCAGAAACTCCAGGAGCTGCTGCCACCACCGGGATTTCCCTTGCAGAAGTTTTCTTGGGTCACTGTTAGCAAGGAGCCCAGTGCCAGCAGTGGCCATGATGGGGGGAAAGGTTGGAGAGGGGGGGATTGTTTTCTCGTTTCAGCTGTCACTAAAGTCATCAGTGTGGCTGTGTGTGAGTGATTCACACCAGAGTATGAAAAGCCTGTGACTCACGCACTGGATGCGGTGGGTGGGTGCATTGACTCAACCACACCGGGGAGGGGGTGCAAGGGGCTGCGGGCTCACAGGGCCATGGGGACGGTCCTGTTCACAGGAGGTCAAAGGCAGCATCTGCTGGGAGATTCCCACCACCACCCTGCTTGCTCAGATTGTCAGCACCCTCAGCAGCATGTCTGAAGCTGAGGAAGACTCTACACCTCATCATTCACCTGCCCAAAGTAGGTGCCAGGGTGCAAAGATGGGCCATGCTCTGACCTGGCCTTTCACTGAGCAAAGGTTCACACTGCCCTGAGTGATGGCAGAGGAGGAGGAAACCACCAGGAGCTTGAGGGATGCAAATGCATCCCAAACTACAGTGAACAAACTTTCTAGGTACTCCAGGAGGCACTGAGGAGGCAGACAGGAGAGGAGCTGTGTGCCAGGGGACAGCCTGCTGACACAGCCACCTCCTACATCTCCCAAACCTGTAGACAGGAATCCAGCAGAGCAGAGCTTGCCCTGTGGCTCTGCCATCCCCACCTTGCCAGAGAGCTGCACTGCAAAGTCCCCACACAACAACCAAACAGAGGGACCCCAAATCTCAACTCCCTGTCCCCCTGCTGCTGCCTTGTGCCACCAGTGCTGCACAGGCACTGCGGGGAGAGGGACCTGAAGGCAACTCCTCCAAAAACCCCCTCCAGTCTGGATGGTGCTGCTTCTCCAGTTACTCAAGGGCTGGTAGCTCTGCCCCAGTCCTGCCAAAGATGCCAACAGCAGCCAGGGCTGTGGGTCCATGTCTCATCTTCCTGACAGAGCCTTTGTGCCTCATCTGCCAAACAGCCCCGGCCATGGATCCAGACCAGCCGAGAGTGTCACCACATCCCACAGCATCCTGAGCCCAAATCTCTCCATCTGCAGCATGGACCAGAGCCGGCCTGGCGGCAGCACCCAAAACAGGATGAGATCACCCACCAGGGAGGATGCAGCCCCTGGGTGGGCCGGGTAGCACCTGTCTGCTCAGGATCGGGAGGAGAGTTATTCCTGGCCCCACTCCAGCCATGCAGAGAGCCACCAGCACCAAAACACATGCTCTGGAATGCAAGAGCAGGTGGAAGAGCTGCAGGAACACGGCAAACAAACCCCGATTTGGGGTTTTCACCACTGCCACCAGCAACACCCTGGCAGGGACCAGGCTTAGGAGCAGCACACAGACCCGGGTGCAAGGAGGCACAAATCCCTGAGTGCCCAGGAGAGGCTGCTGGGGGCACCCACACAGCTTGCACATCCCAAGCAAGAGGGGAGACCCTGCACACTGAGGAGGCCGCAGGCTGGCAGAGGACTGGAGCTGAAGCAGCCCACCCCCTGCCCCCACAAGCCCCC
>JAAWXA010000008.1:372954-394423 GCA_038090715.1 Florisuga fusca | reverse complement strand
AAAAAAAAAAAAAAAAAAAAAAAAAAAAAAATTAAAAAAGGAAAAAATAGAGACAGTTAAAATCTGTCTCCTGCCCACACAGTGGAAAAGGAATATCTGACAATCGGAGAAAGGGAACTCACACATATACCAGAGGGGGCAGACAGGGAATAACAAAGGAGGGAAGGAGCTGAGCTCCGCCAAAACAGCAGAAACTGTCCAGGCACACCCCCTTGTACACACACAAACACACACACACGGGTGCAAATACGTGGTGCCGAGCCCCACAAACAGCCACGCTTCTGCCCACCCGGGATCAGACCTCCACCCAGCAGCAGCACCCAGAAACCTGCACCTGAGCCTCCCCTTTACCAGCAGCCAAAGCAAAGACAGCTGTGGTGACAAGGGACATCTAAGGGCTGCTGGTGGGAAAGTGTTGTGTTCAAGACCTCTTCTTAAATGACATTTGCAGCTCAGTGTGCAGAGATGCATCCCCACTGCTCCTGCCTGGGCTCCATTTTGCTTCCCCAGACACCCTGGGCAGCACCCATGGACAACTGGGGCAGAAGGTGCAGGGTGGAGGAGCAAGAGGTGACACAGGCTCTCTGCATTTTGGTCAAGGAGACCCACATTACAGTCACAGCTGCTCAGTGTTGCTGCTGAGGGGCTGCTGGGTGAGAGAAGCACACAGCTCTTTTTATGTTCCCCTTAGCACAGTACAGCTCAATAGGAGCTCAGCAGATGGTTTGCATAGAAGTCCCCAAAATCTTGTCATTGCCAGCTTTTCTGGAGAGAGCAGGATGCCCCCACACCCTAATGCCCCTCCAACTCTTCCTTTTCCTTCCACCACACTCCAAAAAATCCCAGCAAACTTGTGCTGATTGGCAGGAGCATTTGGGACTTCAGCAGTCTCCAGGGCCAGACACTGGCAGTGTCGTTAACATTGTCCCAAAGCTGTCCCTGTCCTCATGCACTGAGCCCCAGCCTGTGCTGCCACGGGTCACACAACCTCTGCCCCACCACCTACACCTCCACTGCACGGGGAGGCACAAACAGGTCACCCCGGAGAGGCAGGGACCAGGCTGTCTGGGGACAGGTTGTGTTATTTTTTGCTTTGCAAACACATTGCATGGCTCTGTAGGGCCTCGCTGGCACCTCCAGGGCTGGGGAAGCAGCAGAGACAGGCACCCAGCCACCCCCTGGCAGGGATGCCCACTCATGCCACCCAGCCTGGGTGCTGTCTCTTTAAAACCTTCATCCCTCAATCTGAATGAAGCTAAGGGAAGAAAATCCTGGAGACGAGTGCTTCATTTAAACATCTCCAGTGCTCCTGTTCATTCACATGCTTGGTGAGCATGCTCCTGCCACCACCCTGGGGAGGAGGCACAAACAAAATCTGAAAATACCCATCTCCTTTTTGGGATGCACAGAAGTCCCTCAAGCAGCTATCAGGACACTGCATGCCAAAATCCCAAATCCAGCCCAAACAAGGCCACCTTGACACCTGCAGAGGGGAAAGAGCCCTGCCAGAAGGGTCATGCACACCAGCAAGCTCATTCCTCACTATTTCTCCCATGTTGCTGTGAGCTGGCATTGCTAGGGATGCAAACACAGCCTGTGGAGCACATCTCTCTGCCGCCCCAAAGCAATGGGTTTGCGCCCCCCTCACACCTCTCCCCCCCGGTGCCCCCAAATCCTGCCCTGCACCTCGGGCAACCCCAGCCCAGCAGCCTGAAGGCACCAAGACAGTTTTCTCAGCAGCAGCCCCAGCGTCTGTATTTAAATAAATACGTATGTACAGTTACTCGAGGACTGGTAGTGCCTTGGATGCAGAAGTCTCCATGGTTACCTGCTCCTGGTGGAGCTGGGGTTTAATTGAACTCTGGGGGTTCACCATCCATCGTCCATCTGCATCTCCCCGTCCCCACAGCCCTCCCGCCTCCCCCAGCAGGCACCAAGGCAGAGCTGCTCCCAGCTCCCCGCCAGCACCGCGGGAAGGGGCAGGAGAAGCCAGAGCTCTCCCGAGTGCCCGCTGCGGGAATCATTTCGCCAGCTCCGCCGGTGATCAGACGCGAATGTAGAGCAGCTTCCCCATCCCGAGAGGGGTAAAAAAAAATTAAAAATAAAAAACCAACACAATCTTGATCGGCAGGGAGACGAAACCCAGCGTCTCCTCCCACCACCCGGCTAGACAGGAATGAAATAGAGAGAGAGGGCGTCAGGAGCCGCGCAGACACCGCAGCGCTGCCGGGGGGAGCCAGCGGCTCCCACCCACCCGCAGCCGTGCCAGCCGGGTGAGCAGCCTGAGGTGCGGGGGGGAAGAAGAGCCAATGTTGCCCCAAAACAACCGAAATAATATACAGAGCTGCAAATCCCAGCTGGACAGAAATGAGCATGGTTTACGTCCAGGAGCATCCAACTTTCTCAGCCCCGCGGAGGCACCCGAGCCCCTCAGCAGCACCATTTCCTGTGCAGACACAACCCAGAGCTGATCCATTTTCTAACCTCTGACGCCCATATTGTGGCACTGTGTTGGGTAACCCCAACCTCTCATTTCTTTAATATTGCTTTCCTTCCATGCCACACCAAAGCCTAACTAGCTTTTCTCCTCCTCCTTGCCACATGTCCAGCCACAAACACTTCAGGTACAGACTAATGGAGACAGTTCAGAGGACAAGGAAGAGAATGTGCAAAGGGCAAGGGGGAAAAAAATATAAAGCCCCAAAAGAGCTGGATTTGTCTAGTCTGGAAATCAGAAGGCTGGGGAGACATGATAGCAGTCTTCAGTTATGTAAAAGGTTGTGGGAATAAATTGCACTGCATCCCCACAGGGAGCAGGACAAGAGGTAATGGGCCATAAATTGTGGATTAGACTGGGGGGGGGAAAAACAAAAAATAAACAAAAAAAAAAGTAAACTTAGTAGCAAAGATTATTTAAGCTTGGGGACAGACAGCTGGGGAGCTGGTAGGATTTGAGAACAAGTCAGATAAACACTGATGAGGTGGTATGCATAAAGCAGCTCTTGTTTTGGGATATGAAAGGGACTCATTGCAAGGTGTGGTCCTGCCCCAGGTTTTTAGCCTCCCGTGGCTGGTTCAAGCTAGCCTTGCACTGGTTTCTGCCAAGCACAAGGGGTCCAGGAGCTCTTCCTGGGGTCAGGCACACCATCCAAGTTCAGCCTTGTGCCATACCTCCCACTCAGATTATTCTGCCTCCACCTTCTGCAGTGCCCATGGCAGAAGGGCACAGATGTGACCTGCCAAATCATCTGATGGGTCCATCAATCTGTGAGAGCTGGAGAGACCACCAGAAAGCCATGGAACTCATGGGGAGCAAGTGCTGCTCTCCTGGAGAAGAAAGGAGACTGCAGCTGCCATGAGGAAGGTAACCTGGGTGAGGGTTGTTGTGACTTCCACAGCTGGTAAACTCTCAGAAACTTTTCAAACTGCCTTGGGATGAAAAAAGCACCTCCAGGAAATGCTGCACCCATGCCCCATCACAGCTTGTTCCCAAGGGCCTGCACAGGCCAGAGTACTCGCATCACAACAGGGAAGCCCATGAGACATCTCTACGTGAAACATTTGTAAAGATATTTACACTTTGGCAATAAAATGAGCACCCTACCACAGACTTAAAAGGGGAAAAACGTGGCCTAAATCTTAGGAGGTTTATGTAAAGTGAAAGTAAATTTCCTGAAGTAGGAACTTCTCCAAAAACAGGCAACCCATCCAGGAAAAAAAAAAAACTTTTCAGTAACAGAAACATCCAAGGCTGTGCTGCATGGGAACAATGACAGTGCAGGGGGAGGCAGGCAAAAGCATGGACCTGTCCCTTCTGGGACAATGCTGCTGGCCAGTTGACTCACAAGAAAGTTACAGTCTGAATGGGACTATCAAGAAACTAAATTTTCCTTCTGTTAAGAATAAACACATAAATAAATCATTCACTCATCAGCTATTGCAGACTGTGAGGAAAACATATCAGCAACTTTCCCTCTGAATGGTCTGGCCAGTTTTTGTCAATTAGGTTAAAGTCAAAGAGGTGACAGAGGAGATGCCTGTGCCCTGTCTCCTGCTCCACCTGAGACCTGTAGTTCGTATTCCAGTTATAGAACAGGCACTGCTCTCAATTTCCAAACTCCCATCTTTCAGCTGAAGCATATATTTTTTTCCTGGCATTTGTTCTACTTCAGTGCCCAGGGTATAACTAAGCTTCTTGTCTTTAAAATGTATCTGCCATCTGGAAAGCAGGGAGAGACCTGTACCCTTGCTCTGCTCCTCTCCGTCTGCAGGCACCTGAATTTAAGCACACAAACATTTTAATCCATTTTCCCCCCTCCCTTACTTGTGCCTGAGCTGTTTGACTAAAATCTGAGCCATTTCTCAGGGGCTGTCTCACAGCCCAGTCAACACGGAGGGAAGTGGTGCCAAAAAACCATTTCTTTCTGATCTGATTGTTTGTTTTCTTGCCTTTCCAGTTTGGGATTTTTGACAGGGAGCCATGTGAAACCAACTGCTCATTGTTTACTGGGAAGCCTGTGGCTTCATTTTAGTCATTTCACTCAAAAAGGCCTGAGGATTCAATGAAAATCAATTAGCTAGCTGCAATAGTCTGTGCTTGCAGAGCTCCTTGGTGTCCACACACAGGGGGAAGACAACACAAACAAGTGCCCCGAGGGGTCATTGCTGGGCCACACCAAGGATGCTCCTGCTGCCCTGCCCAGTTACCTCCTTGCCTGACCCACAGCAGTGCCCCAGCTGAGGTACCTCCCCAGGACCACCCTGCTCCCTTTCCAGAAGCTGAAGCTGATCAGGAAGGTTTGGAGAGAGGCACGGCAGGGCCGGGGTCCTGAGGGTGGGCAGCCCAGGCCCATCATCATGATGGCTTCTTCCCATCTCCTCCAAAAATCAAACCATCCTCCTCATGCAGGATGGGCAAGACCTCATCCCAGGGTTGCTGCAAACATTTAAGAGCCAGAAACCAAGTCACCTCCAGCAGTCCAGTAAACAAAAAAAGAAACATTATTATTATCTTTGTCTTTAAATTAGAGTTCCTGAATCATGATATCTCATTCGCTTCAGAACACCCATCTGGTTTTGTCTCAAAAAGTTCAACATTCAACGGTTCTGTTTTCTCTGAACCAGGTTGGTTGGGTGGCAAAGGATGAACTGGGCCTTTTGGGGTTGGCAGCACCACCCAGCCTGCAGCAAGAGCAGGACAGTGGATGTTGCAGGTTGACCAATCTGCCTTAATTCCCCCCATTTTTACTAGCCCTGGCTTAGGCAGAAGCAATTGTCAGGCACAGCTAATCCCCAAGCTGCTCCCATTACACCAGCAGACATCCTAACCCACAGCTATTGTACAGCCCTCTCATCCTGCTGGCTGGAGCTGTTTACAGTGGGGGTTAAAATGAGAGAAGCAGCCATCAGCTCCTGTGCTCGTGAAAGGCAGGTCCCTGAGCTAGCTCTTACCAGGATGGATGCAGTTCTCCCACTGACAGAGATGCTGGGAATGACATTGCAAAGGGCCTTTGGGGAACTCCATATCCAGAGCATGGGGCTAAACCCAGAAGAAGCTGGTAACCACCGAGACAAAGCACCAACCTGCAGCCCTAATTGCATATAAAATCACCAAAGCTTTCCTCAGCTTGTGGCCAGCATGCCATGCAAGGCAAAGGTAGCAAAAAAAAGCTCATCACATACCAATAGTGAAGCAAGTTGGAAGAGCACAAGAGCCCTATGCTTCCAGCCACGGACAGGCAGGTGGCTGGGCCATGGCTATGACCTCCCCCATGAGGTTTACACACTGCTCTAGGACAAGCCTGCTGGGGTGAAGCCCAGATGGAATGCTGACCATGCCCAGAGAGCATCAGTGGCCCCACAACTACATGAGGAATGAAGATTAAGAGGGCAGAAGCAACACAGAAGTGATGGATGCCAGCAGGTCTCAGGTTTGAGCACAGCCTGACACCCAGCTGGGGGAGAGCAGGAGCTACTGCACTATTTTTAAAATCTAGAAATTCAGCCCTGGATTGAGCAATGAAACAAGGAGAAGAGCAATTGCTCTCAGGAGCTGAGCCCAGCTGGGTGCCTCTGCTCCTGCCTCCCCCAGCCCACCTCGCCCAGGCTGGGCTTCAGAAAGCTTCTCCATCATGTGTGTCCCTTGGGTCTCACCTCATAGAGAAGATGCCCAGGGCTGCCTGCACCACCTCATGGGGAAAAGCAGCTGGTAGCCAAAGGAACAGCAGAAAACACCCATCAGATCCAGAGAGCTGTCTCCAGAAAAAGAGAGGAAGGCTTTGCTCTGAGAAAGGCAGGGAGAAGGCTCAGCTTTTCACCCCAGGATTTCAGAAGACTCACCCAGTTTGCTCCACTCCCTGTTTCTCCCCACACACATTCCCTTGCAGTTCACATTTGGGCAGTTTCAGCTGAAGGCAGCAAGGAGCTGAGTATGCTGTTGCTGGGAAACTGCTCCATAGCCCTGGCTCAAGGAACACCTTCAAACATGGGGCTGGTGGTACCCGAGCTGCCACCAGCAACAGCCCCTCCATGGTCCCTGCATCCAGGAGGATCATCTGCTTAATCCCAACCTAGCTGCACAGCACATCCTTGGGATGGGATACACAACACTGCTGCAAACCAGAGTAGCATCTCTGCTCAGCAAGAAAGATTTCAGATCAGGGTATGCTGGATCCCATCAAAGGCTTTGCCAGGTCCATGTAGGCTTGGCTACCCCCAAACCCACCCCGGTGCTGGGTTGCATTTGCTCCCCCTTGGGCTGCAGGGGCCTGGAGCAGCTCCTCCTCTCCATATGTTCTGCAGGAGCAGTGGGTGCAAGGCTCAGCATCAGGCACCAGATCCCTGTCCTTGGGGACCACAGGGCTCATTGCCACCAGTAACTTCAGTAACATCATTCTTTGTTATTCTACAGACCAGAGACAAAACTGTTAAGTGCCCACATTTCTCCTACATGCCCCTGGGAACGTGCTAGACTCTGTAACAAGTTTTGCCCTTCTCTTTCCTACATTAAAAAAAAAAAAAAACATCCTCCTTGCACCATCTTTATGAACACACCACACTGCATGTTTTGCACAAGGCTGGTCTCAAATCTTCCATTTCATTCCATGCCCACAGCCCCCTGCTGAACCCCCCCAGCTCCAAAGCCCCAAAGCCAGCCCCTGGGAGGGCATCCCCAGGGCCCCAGCCCCATGTAGGTGCTGGGGTTCTGCCTCCAGAGCCCAACCTCTGCCACAGGAGGACACGGCTTGCTGCCTGCAGGAGACAGAGCCCTTTCACTCCTTGCCAGCTCTGCTCAGTGGGAAACCAGCTCAGCACAGACAGCAGATGGTTAAATGAACATTTGCCCCACAAGACGTTGCCTTTGTTTGTTTGTTTGTTTTTTGAGCTCCATCCCTTTCCCAAAGTGGTTTGAGTTATGATGAGCACATCACTCACTCCTCTTGCTCTGAACCCTGCTGTCCTGCAGCTGGGGTGCAGCCACCCTCCTGCTGCCAGGCGATTCCCAGCCAGCCACCCCAGGGACCCTTGGGGCTACAACTGCCAGAGCTCTGAAACACAAGCCTTTGGGGTTTAGGGCAGCAGATGACCCAATTGATGGTCATGAGCCAGACATGAGCCAAGGAATGCCCCAAATGTAGCAGAAAGATCTGGGGTGGCGACTGATTTATACCAAGGCAATTTTTACCACATCCCCCAGGGAAACGTCTCCCCCATTTCTTGAAAGAAGAGGAGGAAAGCTGAGTGCAGCCCCTGCTCAGCCAGCAGAGTTGTTTCCCCAGCCCATGATTTGGCTTCCCAAGGGATGAAGGATGCTCATCATTGCCCTCCTCCCACTCCAGGCTGAGCAACATCTGCACACAGGGGGCCCTGATCTCAGCTGGGGCCTCCAAATGCTGCCGTGGAGCACAAATAAAAAAGTGATAATAGGAACTGGAGGGTGAATTAAACATATGAATCACTTCCTCTCCTGGCTTTTCCTGCTCCTGTTGTTTCTCTTATCCCCTCAGAAAAAGCCCAAAGAGAACACTCATTTCCTTTCCTCCCTGCTCTGTGATGAACACTGAGGGGGGTGCTTTTTCTCTCCTCATTTTCAGTCAGCTGTGCTGATGCTCCCAAGACCATTTCCCCATTACATGGTGAAGCAAACCCCTTGGGTGACTTCAGCAGGAGCCAGAGCCCTTCCTCCTTGCTCCCACCAGAGAGAAACAGCCCCAGCCCAGACCTCATCTGCCTCTCCTGCTGCAGCCCCTGGCTCCTGCCATCCCTTTGTACAGATGGGATCTCTTTCTCCAGGTGGGAATGGCAATAGCACATCTCCCAGCTCCATGGAGGAAAGGGGGAAGCACAGCAGGGCACCAGGCTGGCAGGTGACTGCAGAGCTCCCAGCCATGCTGAGACTGGGAAGAGCAGGGACTCAGGGTGAGCAGCACTGGGATGAGAGGCAGGGAGGTCAGAGCTGTTCTGCTGTCTCCATTGTAACAGAACCCAACAAAAACAGCAGCTCTGAATTCATACCAAAGCACAGCGAGTTCAGAACAATAGACACATCTTTTATTTTGTTTTTAGATGCAGTATGCAATTAACCTGTGGGACTCATCACCACACAGCTAATTGAGAGCAAGAACTCCAGGGAAGTTGCAAACAACCCACCAGTGACATGCGCAATGAGGAGCATCCCTGCTGGCCAGGGCTGGGGAAAACTGCCCCCAGGGGGGTCACCCCTGGTGGGGACAATCTCCTGCCTTCCACAAGAGTGTCCAGGACATGACCTGGGTGCTGTTTTGTCAAAAGAGAGGGGAGCCAAGGAGCTCCTGCAACCATTCCCTGCTCCAACAACTGCAGCTGGTGTCACCCTGAGAGCAGGGCTGGAAGCAGGCAGGGCCCAGGTGCCACATGAGGACAAGCCTTGGAGGAGGGTACCTCCCAGCCAGGGAGTGTCACCATGGCCACTTACAGCACATGGACCACTCTGGGATAAGGACACACCAAACCTTGCTCTTTATGTCCACCCCAGTTCTGAGTTCAAGGCGAGCTCCCATCAAGCCCAACATCGATGCCACCAGAATGGACAGAAAGCAGGAGGCCAAGCATCCTCAGAGCCAGGAGGGCAGCTGGGCTCTGCAGACCAAACTGAAGCCACCACAGCCATCATGCTTAGAGAGGTGGAAGAGAACAGGGCAAGCATGTAGAAATGCTCCCCAAAATCATCTCCCAGGCTCAGCATAGTGTCATTTTTATTTATTATCCCTCTCTGGTTTTTTGTCCTTTTTCAGCACACCTGAAGCTCATATGATATTTTTTTTTAAGCATCCACAGCACCCTACAGCAAGGAGCCTTCCTGCTTACCCCACTCCACAGAGCTTGTATATCTGGACCCTGCTGCTTCCATCTGAGGACCCTTAGATCTCACAGCAGAGTCCAAAACCAAGCAACTCCCACACCCTCTCTGGGTCACCAGGAATTTCATAGCAAATCAGCCTCTTCCCCTCCACCCCAGAAAGCACCCAGCAGGTAAGCTGACCACAGCAGTCATCTCCAGCAGCATGGCCCAGAGCAGGGAAGAGCTGGCCAGAAGACCTGCCCATGGCCTCCTCCACCTGCCAGGTGTACAGGATGGGGTGTGGAGCCCTCCTGATCCCCCTCCAAGATGGTAACTGAGCTCAGCAGCTCTTCCCAGACAGCACAGCAGATAATGATGCCAACAACCACCTCCCAGCTCCCTGGTGGCCCCAGTCCCTGACCCAGATGCCACAGGCTGTTCCTCAATGCAGGGAGTCCCTTGGAGCAGAGATCTCCCCAGGGAGCTGCAGAAGAGGGGAAGAGCAGCAGGGAGCCAGGAGTGACAGTGTCTGGAAGAGGTTGCTTTACAGCTCGAGCAAGACAACGAGAAAGTCATTAATGTCTATCAACTCATTCCACGCCCATGAGGTTTTTATTTCATTACGCTGGAGATGGCAGAGGGTGATTTATCAATCTGAGGAGGAGATGTTGCTGAACAATTAAAATGAATGCTGTGCCTGGGCACTGGCAAAGGCACAGCTGGTGAGGGGTGACAGAGGGGCAGGGAGACCCTGGAGCAACCAGGCAGAGAAGCAGGTCTGGGGGCATGGTGCCAGGAGGTGACTTTGGGTACACATACATCTCATATGTCTGCAGGCAGGAGAGCAGCACAAGGGTGCACAGGCACAGCAGAAGCAGAGCAGGTATCATGGGGTGTAAGCATTCATCCACAGGGCCCCCCTGACCTGGTCTCCACAGGGCAACCTTGCACTTGGGTGCATCACAAGTGCCTGGCTGCAGACCACTCTTAGGGGTTTTTTTAAAGGTTGAGGAGAAGATGCCAAAGCAGATCACAAAAACATATGTTCCACAGTGCTGGAAGAACAGAGCTTGCCTGGGAGCTAACGGAGCAGAGATCCTCCCCAGAGCTCAGTCTCCAGCCCAGCAGAAAGGGCCAACAACACTGCCAAGTGTGAAGACACCCACCCAGCACCACTGAGACCTGACAGCTTGCTGCATAAACCCTACACAGTACCTACAACTCCAGCATGAGGACCTCTCCCAAAGAGAAAGGGCCCTCCGGACACTGCCTCAGCCCAGCAAGGCTGCCAGCAGCCCAGGTGGGGTTTGGCCCAGCCAGAGAGAGAAGGAGCTGAGCAGAGGCCACAGATTCCTTCACCCCAAGAGACCAGACTCAGAACTGCAAGGAAAGCCTCGAGGGAACGTTGAGTTCAGCTGATGTGATATAAGCAGGAGGTAAAACAAGCCAGTGCAATGGACCAAAAGTCCCTTGTGAGGGACTGTGGCCGGTAAAAGCATCCCTGGGTGACAGCCGGCACTGCCTGCCTGGGGGTGCCTGGGGATGCCTGGGGATGCCTGGGGATGCCCAGCTCTCCTCCAGCTCTCCTGCCTCCTCGGGAGCAGCTCGCCGTGGGCAGGAGCCCCATCTGCCGGCCTGGCCACGGAGGACATGCATCCCGGCTCCTCGGGGGAGGGGACACAGCCAGACACAGGGCACCCGGGGACCCCCCCAGCTCCGAGCCGAGGTGCCCGTGCGGTGGGCACAGGGGATGCTCCCCAGGAGCCAAACCTCACGGGGCCACCAAACCCTTCCCCAACATCCCACCTGCAAAAATCACCTGGTCTGGACGGCAAGACCACACGTTGCTTTGCTCTCCTTGCACCCCAACACCCAGAAGCACCCAACCTTCACTCAGACTCACCGGGGGTGCTCCAGCCAGCAGCCCCCGCAGGGTGCATGTCAGCCCCCAGAGCCCCCCCAGGGGCTGAGGAACAAGCTCCCACCAACACCTCGCTCAAGGCCCTGGCACACCAAGCCCCAGCAGAGAAGGTGGGCTGGAGAAACCAAAAGGCTGATGTCAACTGAGCAGAAACACTAAATATTTACACAGGCTGCCATCAGCCCCGGGGTGGGGAGGTGGCAACTCTACAATCTAAATGCAAATGGAGTAACAATTTCTGTGTAACTAGAAATGCAAGAAAATTACTTAAACATACCCCAAAGCACAAGGGTACCCCACACCCACACCAGAGCCAGGGTTAGAGTGTACAGGCACCCAGGGGGTGCTGGGGGGGAAATCTCCCCTTCAGGGCCACTAGAGAGCAACGGGGTTGCTGTGGCAGGGGAGGCATTTGATGGCAGCAGGATGCAATTACTCAAACTAGAATAAAATCCAGGCTCAGGGGCTCACAGAGGAGGGACTTGTGCAAGGTGACCATGAAACAGTGCCTCAAAATAAAATACAAATAATCCCTTAGAGCTCCTCACTTGCTGCACCAGCCACTGAAACACTAGAGACAGACAGAAAAAGGACTCTGCTCCACCATCTACATACTGCAACAGCCACAGGAACACAGCTACAGCCACACAGCACAGGGGAGAGACCCACCCCCAAGCCACCACAGAACTCACCCTAAAACTCACCCCAGAACTTTGCACAAACAAATCTTATCTGAACTCCTTGTCCTCAGCAGTAAGAGGGGAAGTAGATGCTCCTTCAGCCTGACCTTTGAGCACCAGCCTGCAGCCAGGAACCAGGCAGAGCACAGCCCAGCACCCCCCTTCCAAGGCAGCCCACCTAGTCTGAGTTTAATTATAGCCTTTGTTGTAGAGTGTGGGTGAAAAGTCTAGATGGAGCCATTTAGGACCTGCCATCAATCTGTGGGCTCTGCAGGTGAAGCAATGGATTCAGGGGGCCAAGCAGGCTGTAGGCACTGGGGGAAGTGGCTTCACTGGGCACAGGTGCCCCAGGATAGGTGGGGGAGAAGGGATGCTGAGCGATGATGGGGCATTGCTCACAGCTGGAATGGCAGCCCAGGGAACACAGGTGAGCAGTCCCCCTTGTGCTCCCAGGGGAACTGAGATATGCTGCAGAAATTCAGGCTCAGGTGTCACCTTGGGACAGCAACAGCTTGGAGGAGGAAAGGACACAGAGTCACCCACTGCTGTGGCAGCTCTGTCCAGGAGCTTTACACCTCCAGAAGGGACGCAGGTTGATACCATCCACCACCCTGTCTGCCCCAGGGAATGCTGAGGATGCAGTGATGCCTGCAGGGTCTGGAGCAAACCAGCCTGGGAGCAAGCACACACTGGGAACAGTGTCACAGTTCCCAGTGACAGTGACAGATTGGGGGTGTCTCATGGTGTCCTCAAAAGTGGTGGCCCATAAGGAAAGGGCCACAACCATTCCCATTTTCTAAGGCACACACTGAGGGACTGGGCCACCCGATGGGCTGCTGAGCATCTCTCAACAGAGCCAGGAGTGCAGGTTCAGCAGCTCTCTGGAGGAACCTGAGATTCCCCACGGGAGGACCCACAGACACAAAGCTGACGGGCAGAGAGGCATTTTGGGGGTGCGATGGCACTTTCGGGTCTGTCCCGTCTTCTCTCAGGCTGGGGCCATGGGACTCCAGGGGATGCTGACCCAGAGGTCCGGGTCTCCCTGGGAAGAGGCAGCCCATGGCAGCAGCCAGCTTTCCTCTGCCAAGCTACTGCCGACCTCCACGAGAGGGCTTTGCTGTACAAGGAAAGGAGAGGAGCTCCATTTACAACCTCCTCCCAGCTCGCTCCTGTCTTTTCTCCACAACTCCTCAGCCAGGGCTCAGCTGCACGCAGGCACCCCGGATCCCACCCACAGGCCCTGCAGTGCTGTGCTCCTCTTTGGCCACGCTCTGCCCACAGACACCGTGTCACAGACACCGTGTCCCCATGTGGAGCGTGGGAAGTGCACTGTCCCCACCCAGCAGGAATGCCTGGAGGGTCCTGGCCACCAGGGTGGTGCCTGGCTCCCCAAGCATCCGCTACACCAGGAAAAGCCAGGGGGTGCCTTGAAAACAGTATATTTTCCTCTTTGTTGTTTTTTGGTTGGTTGGTTGGTTTTGGTGCTTTGTTTCTTGTTATGGGGTTTTTTGTTGTTTTTTTGTTGGGGTTTTTTGGGGTTTTTTTTTTGGGGGGGGGGTTGGGTTTTGTTTTGTTTTGGATTTTGTTGTTGTTGTTTTCTCTCCAGCCTGTGAAGGTGACGCTTTCCCACATCTGTCACCAAGGCTGCCAGGCTTCCACTGTGAGCCCAGAGGGAAGGAGCAGGCTGTGACCCGGGGTGCAAGGCACTGGGGTGACCTGGGATGGGATCACAGCCTGGCTCCCTGCTCAGCAGCAGGCAGCACACTCTCCCCCTTCCCCAGAGAGGGCCACAGAGACATAAGGGGTAGCTCCTTCCCTCCTGCCACTTGTCACCCAGTTTATTTTTAACATCCCTCCCTCCTGCTCCCGTATGACCCCCCCAGGAAAGTGCCTCCTGGTGCTCTTCCAGCACCATTCAGCCCCGTGCCACTGCTCTGAACCCAGGGCAGCCAGTCCCTCCCCACCTGGCCACCAACCAGGGACATCACGTCACACTCTCCTGGGCTGAAGGCAAACAATCTCTCCCTTGCCCTTTCCAGGTAGGGAATTTCATCGAGCCCAGCACAAACAGGGAACTGCCTGGGACAAAGTCGAGCGGGAGGCACGCGTGGCCCCTGCCACAGCAGCAGCAATCGGCTCTTTAACACAAAATACATCAATTCTCCCTGGAAGACCTGAGTGATGACAAAGCAGAGAGGAATTTGCCCTGCAAGGGGCTCACCGGCCTCGAGCGACAGAGCCACGGTCCAAGAAATGATGGGAGAAGGATGCCATGAATATCCAGTGGGGTTCTGCCCAGCTCCCTCCAGCCGGTGTTTACATCCCTCTGACATTTGCTCCCCATTAATACAAAAGCCACAGGGCAGGGCCATTGCCCGCCCACAGCCATTAAGCAAGTGGCACGGGGTGTTCACCAGTGGGTGCTGCTACCAGCCCGCACCGAGTGCCAGGGCCAGGGAGGGAGCTCAGCCCCGCCAGCCCCACGCTGGGTAAATCCCAGCTTGAAAACACCGGACAGCGTTTCACGGCTCTCTCCAGCAACAGAGAGGTGGGAAGAAACCGCTCGGTTCTCCCCCCTTGCCTGTCCTTCCGTCTCTCCTGCTTTCCCACGGGAGCACTGCCTTCCTCCGGATGCGGCTCCTCCCGGCTCCTCCACTGCTCCAAGGGCCCACGGGGTCAAATATTCCCCCTGGAGCAAGCAGGGCTGCCCACGCTGGCTCTGCCTGCCCTGTCCCCTCATCCTGGGGGCTGACACCGTCCTCAGCCCTGGGGCAGGGGTGAGATTGGGGCACGGGGGTTTCGCCCTTGCCGTGGCCCACTGCCCCTTAGATGTTCCCTTATCCCTGCGGCTGCTTCCCAGTGTTTAACTCCGGCTCCCCTAAAACGCTGCCCTGGGCTTGTGACAGGTGAAAAACGCATATAAAACCTTCCCGCCTCGAAAAACAGCAGCCACATTGCCATGGAGACGTAACACCGAGCAGCTCCCTTCCGCCTGGCCGCGCAAGGCGGGGATGCTGGGTACCCCCCGCACCGCACCGCGGGGGCAAACCCGGCCCCTGCCCTGCTCCCGGCCCGGCACCTCCATCTCTCTTCACTCTCAGCAACCCCAGCACGGCATGGGATGGAGGGAGCCGGTATGGGCTCCAGCCCCGCTCCGACTGGGACCCCCCCCTCCGGGAGCCGGTGCCAGGCTGCCTCCATCCTTCTGCTTGCTCAGGAAGGGGAGCTGAGCACCACACCCCCACAGGCACGAGGGAAGGAGGCACCCGTGGGACTCTCACAGACCAGACCTGGCACAGTATTGGGGCTCCCACCTCTGCACCCCGCTCCGGACACACTCCCTCCTTCCTGCCTTCACTCCCTTTTCCTGCCTTTCCCAGCCTGCCCTCCAGATTTCCGAGCGAGCTGCATCCTTCCTGCCCTTGGCAGCAGGGGCCGGTGTGCCCCATCCGCCCATCCACTTCCCCGTTTCCCTCCCTGTTCCCCTTTCCCCACGTGCACCCCCTCTGTCCCGTGCCTCCAGCTTCTCCATTTCCCATTCCTCCTGACCCAGGCCCACAGGGCTCTGCTGGCCATGGAAAGCCAGGGGCTTGCCAGAGCCAACAGCAGGAGGAGGAGGAGGGCAGCTGAGGCCGGAGCAGGCAAAGGGCAGAGTCCACTGGCAGACCCTTCTCGGCTGCCCTGGCATTGGGGAGGTGCCTCTTGATTTTTAAATGCTCCTAGTTGGCTCCATGCTTCCCAAATCTGGGCAAGCAGTGGGTTTCAGAGGGATGTCAGCTGAGCAGATGGCTCGGAGATGCTCCACAGCAGGTTTTTGGGGTGAGCACCCTTTGCAGCTTTCCCCACGTGGGTCTGAGCTTCATGGGGCACTGGAGCCCAGATCCAGGGGAAAAGGGAGAGATCCAGGGAAAGCCAGATCCAGGGAAAGCAGATCCAGGACTCAAGTCTCCTGCAAGCAATTTGCAGTGAGGTCTTTTCCTCCTGCTCTGGACGCTGCCAGGAAAAGCAGCCGGAAAATATTTCCCTGGGAACTGTTTTTGCTCCTTCTGTACGCATGAAGCTCTCCTCTGCCGTGGACATGCCCCAACCTATCCCGAGGCACCACCGGGAATGACAGCTGAGGTCAGATGCTGTCTGCAGAGGCGAAGGGGAGACCTTCCCCCTAGGAACCCACACATGTTCCCAATCAGAGCAGCCAGCATGAACAACAGGCAGTCCTGCCCACTGCTCCCAAGCAGGAGGTCACCCCACCTGCAACACAGGGACATACCAGAGCATCCAGCACAGGAGGGACAGCTCACTGCTGGCAGCAATGCAGAAAGGTGTCAGAGCCCAAACCAGCCACAGTGGGTCTCAGCATTCCAGCAGGGAAGCTGGGATGGAGGGAAGGTGGGTAAATGGGGATGGAGGGAAAACGCACCCACCGCAAAGCCAGTTCGGTGCACAAAGTGCTCAACACCACCTCGGAGCACCTGGGACAAGCTCAGGAGAGCTCAGCTCTGGTAAATGATGCTCTCCAGCCCTTGCCCAGGCAGTTTACATTCCTCTTATCCCACTTGCCCCTTTTACCTCACGTGAGAGCTTGGGAAATACATGATGACTATTTGTCCCTGCAGCTCCAAGCCCTTCCCTCCCCCTCTCTCCGGGCTCCAGCACCAATAAATCACGCCACTGGGAGAGAGAGCCAGAGGAAACCAGAAGCACAAAACCTCAAGCAGAGCCTTCCCCCCCACACCCCGCCCCTGCTCTCCCAAGCAGCTCTGCATTTCATTACCGCGGCCAGGCCAGCCCTCACCCAGCTGGGGAGAGGGAGAGGAGGGGGGGGCCTGCAGGGTTTGCATCTCAGGAGCAGAAATCTCAACCAGAAGAGCAGAACAGAGCTGTTTGTGTCTGTAACTAAGTCCCAGCACTCGCCTGACCCTGCCTCTGGGACCCGTGCTGGCCTGGAATCACTCTCCTCTGCTGAGGTCCCTCTGTGCCAAGGCAGCTCCAGGCACCTTCCAGCCAGATTGTCCCCCGCCCGGTGCTGACCCTCTCTCTGTTGTGCTCCAGCCTGACTTGGACGCTCCTCAGAAGCAGCCCTGGGTTTTCTGCCAGCAATCATCACTGCCTTTCCTCTCTACCCCTAGACTGGGAGTACCCTGCCCAGTCAAACACCCAGCCTGTCCCTGCCTGGGGAGCAAGGGACGAGTCCCCATTCCCCTGCCAGCACCCCATACAGCCCTTGCCTTGCCCAGCCCGCGCTGGGACCGGGGGAGGGAACTCCCTCCACCCACCCTAAACACACATTGGCAGAGCGTTGCCGGCAAGCACAGTACATTGGAGACAGATGCAAGCCCCGCAGCGCAGCAAGGGCCGGGGGGGATCCAAACGTGCCTTTTGAGCCATCACTGAAGCAAGAAGTGCCGTGCCGTGGTACTTCTCCACCCCTCCCTCCCCTCCAAAACCTTGCTCTGAGCTTTAAGTCCTCAGCAAAGCATCCCTCCCCCCCTCCAGGGCTGCTCCCCCGGCAGGGAGAGGCCCCAGCAGGCGCTCAGCCCTGGCCTGCCTCCCTCTCCCCTCCCCGCAGCTCGCCGGATTCCTGAGCGCTGACACAGGATGCTGCAGCAGTGAGCCTGCGGTGCCTGCCCCCTGCCCCTGCCCCAGGGGAGGAGTGGACGGGCAGATAAAGCCCGGTCACACCAGGCGGGGAGGGAGCAAGAGCATCTGGAGCAAAATCCGGAGCCCCCTGCGAGCCCCTGGCTCCCCGTTGCCTCCCAGGCCCGCAGGCTTCCTCTGGCCTCTGCCTGGCCCCCATCCCAGGCCAGACCTACATCCATCCCTTGAAAGGCTGGGATGATTCACACCATTAACACTACCCTCGTTGGCCAGGGCCGGTTTTAAATCACTCCTTCTCTCCAGAAGGTATCCGTGGTGTGAGCCGCAGCTCATCCACCCGGAGCTGTAACCGGTGGCAGCTCCTGGCTGATTCCATCAGGAGAAAAGCAAAAACCCTTCACTGAGCAGCCTGGCCACACTCCAGGGTTCCCGCCACCAGTATCTATCCCACCCTCCAGCTGCACTGAGGGATTTTCCCAGCACCTCTCTGCTCCCAGGAGACCCAGTCTGTGCTGGAGGGGAGACAGCAGCCCAGGCAAGTGCTCATGCTATAACAGGTGAGGACTCTGCATCTCCCCACTAAGCCATGTCCTCCTCAGCCCTGTGAAGAAGCTTCCATAGAAGTCACTTTCTCTTCCAAGTAATGGAAGTTTTCATTTTTATCTAGCTTATTTCTGCACTTCTCTTCCCTCTGCTAGCATTGGCCTGGGCAGCAGTTTTGGGTTGTGAGCCTCTCCTCGAGATCCTTCCCCCTTTCCTTGCTCGGCTGTCACATCCTGTCACCCTCACCTCTGTGGCAATAAAAGGAAAGCAGGAGGAGAAGTCCAGGGATTGAAGCAGCATGGTGGAACATGGTGCTCCTGGGAAGAAGCAGCTCCAGCAGCCAGGGGGATGGGTCTTCTGGGGACTGTCTCACCTTAGATGGCTTCACAGAGAGGTCACCTCAGCCAGAGGGAGCTGCCTTGGCCCCTGTGGGCAGTCCCTGGTGAATTTTCAGGGGCCAGCTGCAATTAAGGTGTTGCACAACTCCTCTCTGTAAGATAAGATGGATGTGAGAGCTGCTGGTGACCCGTGCCAAAGGGAAGTTGGGTCTTACCTGCACAGGGACACCAGTGCCACACAACCCAACTATACCAGGTGCTTCCCCAGCAGTTGGGTGCCCAGAAAATCTTCAGACACGCAGAGATGCCCCTGAGCAACTTCATAATGGCCAAGAACAGGAGTGCCCCTATCCAGTTCAGGAGCTGGCTGCAAGCTCTGGCCAAACTCATCCACTTCCACGGAGATGCTGGCAGCCACAGGGGCAGAAACTCCCTCCCCCTGTCCTTCGGAAGGAAGCCATGCTTGGACAGGAGCAGGAGGCCGTGTCCATCCCCCAGCCCAGATTCTGAGCCACCGGAGCAATCTGTGCCCTCCAAGCATGGCATTCTGCAAAGGAGGACAAGCAGGGGGGGAGGTCTCTGTAGCCCCTTTCCTCCTCCTCCAGCTCTTCTGTTACTGCAGAGGCCCCAAGGTGACCCTGTCTCCCACCCAGCAGTCACACTGTTGGATTCACTTTTACAGTGAAGCAGGGACAGCCCCTTCCTGCCACCTCCCAAAGGTCATCAAGTGGAAAGAAATGTCTCATCACACGGTATTTCCTTGGTGTTGCCTACCAGACTAAAATGGTAAGTCACCATTAAGTGCAATTATCAAGAAAATTGAGATGGTCAGACTTTTGCTTTTATGTTAGGACAGGGAGCTACTGACTTGCAGATGAACTGGAAGAGCTCCCTCTAAGCCACCCTGTATCAGGCAACTTCCCCCCCATCACAAGTCCCCCACTCATTCTTTCCAGTGCTTTGAGACCAATTTCTCAGAGAAACAAGGTGTTAACACCTCAGGCTGCAAGACCAGTGGCCCCTGTGAGGGACAGTGCTGCCTCCCTAAGCAGGGCCTATTCCAGCCACACCAGAGAAAGCAGAGAGCTTCCCACTGGTCACCCCCTTGTCTCCCATGCTGCTCCCCAGCTCACCGACTCAAACCAGGCCCCAGAGGTCCCAGGTATCCCAGACTGCACTACAGAGCACATAAACATCTTCCTTTACTCGCCAGAGATGCAATCCTCCTCAGCTGAAGAGCTGGTTAATTAGGAGCAGAGAAGCCTCTGGTGAATCTCTCAGCATGAAGCAGAGGAAGGAAAAAAAAAAAAAAAATCCCCCCCACAATTCTAATTACACTGCCCCAGGCACTCCACAGTCACTGAAGCAGAAGCCAAGCCTCTCTCCCCACCCCTCAGAGCAGGAACTTTAACCCAGTTACAGTCATACTGATAATGGGGGAAAAAAAAAGGCAGCAGCCTGATATTCATCATTTTAACTACTCCACAAGTAACAGCGAAGAGGAGGCTCTGAAAAATGTCTCTGGCAGAGGAGCAGCAGCTGTCCGTGTGTGCCAAAGACCCCAGCCCAGGCCCAGCGGGAGGCCAGCCCTCGGCAGGCAGCTGCTCTGCTGGGATTTAGCAACTGCTCTCCACCCACGGACCGTGACTCTGCACATGAGGGACCTTCTGAGTAAGACCTGAAATGCCACGGCAGCTCCGGAACTGGGAAGAGGCTGCAGGCGGAGGCACAGCCAGAGCACCTGGAAGGCCCTGGGAGGGACTCCAGCCTCCCTGACAGAAGTTTCCTTTCTTCCCAGAGGATCTGGACTCCAACCCACCCCAAGCCTCTGGCAAGGGAGGGTGGATCCAGCCACAGACATGCAGCAACCACACCCTGGCTGCTGCCTGCCCGGCTCCCCGCGGCCCTCCTCCTCCTCCTCCTCCCTCCTTCCCCAAGCCGAGGGGGCACAAGTAGGGACTAGGCTTATACGGTTGAAAATATTTAATACGTGTTGTACACGTAGAATTACATTTTATACAAAACGAGATACATCACCGAAAGAGAACACTGTACAAAAATCCCTACGGGAGCCCAAGCCTTTATACAACAAAGGCCGGGAGTTACCAAGCCTAACAAACAGGCTGAAGGACTTTCCGTCAGAGCGTCTGTAAACTTCGTTTCTCTCAAAACAAAAAAAAACCAACCAAAACCAAACCAAACGAAAAAAAAACAAACCACTTTTAAAAAGCACCATGTAATAGTTCTGACCTAAACCTTTCCAAAATAGAGACTTTATTTAATAAACTTAATACTTTCCAAGCTTAAAATATCCCCCGGCCGGAGCGCTCCCGGTGCTGGCGGCAGCCGGGCAGCCTCCCACGGGCGCCGGACAGGGCGGGGGCCCGGCCGGGAAGGGGAATTCCGGGAAGGCTGAGCCGGGGCGCTCCCAGAACGGGTCCCGAAGGTGCCGTCGGGGAATGGGGAAATGCTGCTGCCCCCGAGGTCCCTCCCGTGCGGCGGGGCTGGGCGCCGGAATCCCGCGGCGCTGCCCGCCTTCCTCCGCCGGGCCAGGGCTGCGGGAAGGGGGGGGACGGGAGGGAGTCACCTCTGGGTCCAGCTGCCCGTCCGTCGACAGGCACCCCCCCTAACCCTAACCCCGCAGCGGAGAGCGAGTCTCTGTGTCCAGCGCTCAGAAGGCCACGATGGCCGTGCTCCAGGGGTTGAGGGTCCGCAGCACCGGCTCGTCGCAGCAGATCTGTCCCGGTTCGGCTGCTGCCTCGGCGGACGTCGCCGCTACCGCCTCGCCGCCGTCAAGGGGCGGCCGCCGCCTTCCCTTGGGCTCCTTGCTGAGCAGTCCCGAGAAGCTGGAGCCGAAGATGCTGATGAGGCTGGCCACGTTGCCCGTCTCCATGTCCTCCTGCTCGTCCGGCGGCGGCGGCGGCTCCTCCTCCACCTCTCGCCGGGGTTTCTTCACCGGGGAGCCCGCCTGGACCCGCTCGCCGGCGCTCCGCTTCCGGGCACAGTGCGGCGGCGGGAGCGTGGCGGCCACCCCGATGGCGGTGGCGCAGTCCGGGCGGTTCTCCTCACC
>JAAWXA010000008.1:340055-363399 GCA_038090715.1 Florisuga fusca | reverse complement strand
CGCCGGGCACCCCAGCGAGGCCTTGGCTGGGCTGGCCGGTGTCGAGGGCCGAGCGCGGAAGGCTCCGGGCTGAATTTCTGTGGTGATTTCTCCCCGGAGAGAGGGGAAGAAGTGAGAAGGGGAGCGTTGCCTTACCTGCAGGTGCTGGTCCGGGGTGAGGGAGAGCCTGTCCGGATGTTCCTGGGGTGGCAGTGGCTTGGGAAATGTCCCCCCGAAAAGGCAGGGCCGTGGTGTCCAGGTGGGAGGGTTGAGAGGAGCAAGGGTGGAAGCTGGGGAAGAAGCAGTGGTGTGGATGGTGGCCGTGAGAGGAAGCAAGCAGAGAGGGGCCTGAACAAAGGCAAACACAAAGTGGCCGAGGCTGGAGGAAAGGAAAATGGTAATTACAGAATCACAGAGTCGTGGGGGTTGTAAGGGACCTCTGGAGATCATCTAGTCCAGATCCCCTGGTAAAGCAGGCTCACCTAAAGCAGGTTGCACAGGATGGCATCCAGGTGGGCTTTGAATGTCTCCAGAGAAAGAGACTCCACCACCTCTCTGGGCATCCTGCACCAGTGCTCTGGACACCCTCAAAATAAAGATGATTTTCCTCATGTTCGGATGGAGCTGTGTTCTAGGTTGTAGCCATCATCCTTCATCTTGACCCTGGGCACCACTGAACGAGTCTGCCCTCTTGGCAGCTGCCCTTTTACATATTTATCAGCATTGATAACATCCTCTCAGCCTTCTCCAGGCTAAACAGACCCAGCTCTCAGCTTCTCCTTGTAAAAGAGATGCTCCAGTTCCCTAATTGACTCCATACAGCTGTGGTGGACTCTTCCCAGTAGCTCCTTGTCTTGTGTGTGGGAACCCAGAACTGGACACAGTACTGTAGGTATGGCCTCACCAGGGCCGAGCAGGGTGAAATAATTTAATGCCTTCATAGCACCTTAGTCTCAAAAAGCCACCCCTGGGCCAGCTTCAGGCTGGCTGTCTGCCCCACAGTGCAGTGAAGCAGCTCTGAGGAGCAGCAGAAGTGCTCACAGGGGAGCAGTGGGGAAAGCTGTGTGTGCAGGAGAGGTGTGGGAAGGGATGCTGCTGCAGCCAGGGAAAGTGAATCACTGCCAGACTGATCCGGCTTGAAGGGGAAAAAATGCAAGTCTCAGTGGGTGGGGAGCAAACGTCCTGTCCAACTTTCCAGAGAGGTTCCCAGGAGGAGAGAGGGGATCTGCTGCCACTCCCTGTGTAATTATTACCTGGCAGTTTGGGTGGAAGGGGCTGGTGGAGCCATCCAGTTTGCTTTCCTGGAGTTCTAATGCCTCCCACCAGGACATCCAGCTCTGCTTTCAGTTCCTGCACGTGGGTACTTCAGGTGTGCCCAGCTGAAAGAAAAAAAAACAAAGTTCTTGCTAGCAAGTGATGAAGGGAATAAAGCTTAAAGCTTGCCCAGATCCCAAGTGCAGGCTGCTGGCTTTAGGGCATTAGACGTGGCAGAGTCAGAGCCACAGTCGTGTGAGAAGGAGGGATGTGCACCAGGAGACTGCAGCTTGGCAGCAAACTTGAGTATTTCAGGCCATAGTGTAACCTGGAGAGAGCTGCAGACCTGGCAGCCCTGCAGGGTGTGGGCTCAGCTCATCTGTCCTGGGCTTCCCCCACTGCTAACCTGCTTTCCTTCCTGGGGTATTAACACCTGCATCTTATCTGGATGCTGTGTGCAAGCTCTTGGGCTGGTGGTGGCCACCTCTCCCACCAGCAAAGTCCAGCCTTGTCCGTGTCCCTGGCTCTGTGAAGCAGGGCTTGCAGTTCACAGCTCAGGACAGGGTTGGTAAACACAGAGGTACCCACCCTGACCCAAACTCACAGCCCCAGCACATCAAAGCAGCAGTGGTGTCAGCAAAGTATGCCTCCCCGTGCTGCCAATGCTCGTCTCCAAAAAGCTTAGAGCAGCAGAAAAGACTTGGGTTCCCTAAGCCAGGGTAGAAGAGCTGTGTATTTTTTTAATGCTGAATTAAAATAAACAGTGCTGCCCTCGACAGTCTGCTTGGCAGTGCTGTGGGGACAGTTCTTGTGATTCTGTGTGCCCTTGGGCCATCACACCTTGGTAGGCAAAAGCCTTGAGAGTGAAGCTGCTGGGAGGAGTGCAAAACAGCAGCACCCAGAGAGACTCTGCCCTGGCTTGTCTGTGTGACACTGACACAAACACCCCCTAGAGGGACTGACCCCTTCCTCAATAGCTGACCTGTAAGCTGTTGCTGCTCTGCACTTTGTGCTGCAACAAGGGGCAGGACTGTCCAGCAGCCAGGGCAAATCCTTATTTTACAAAAAGTAAACTAAAACTTGTTTGAAGGAAAGCTGCTTGGGAGAAAGCTGCACTTCCCTGCTCAGCTGGGCACGGGGGTGTCTGATCCCTTCACTTCTCTTCACTCACCTGGCTGCAGGGAGGTGCAGAAGGCTGTGAACACTGCCCAGGGGCTCTTCCAGAGGTGGACGGAGCTCTTGCAAGATCCCTCCATTGCCACAAGAGAAGAAATCGACTGGACCACCAATGAGCTCAGAAACAACCTGCGGAGCATTGAGTGGGACCTGGAAGACTTGGATGAAACAATTAATATCCTTTCCGTGGCCCTGTGGAGGCAGGGGCGTGCTGTCCCCTAGTTGCACTGAACTTCCCTGTACCAGTGCTTGCCAGTAGTTACTTTTTGCAGAAGTAAAATCTCATTTGGGATGAGGTTTTGCACGTGCATTGGCTTTACTCAAACTGCAAATGAGAAATTACAGCAAATGTGCCTTTCTGTTTTCCTTTTGACAAGGTGTATTCTAAGATGCTTTGTTCTGGAAAGCCTATTGTGCTGTATGAATTTGCATTTCTGTGTAGTCAGTCATACTGTGTGCTGGCTTCCAGAAATACTCCTATTTGCCTTGTGTTCTCCTGAAAGCCCTGCACAGCACTGGAGAACCAAAAAAAAATGCAAGATAGAAACCTCTCTCTGGTGCTGGCATGCACAGTAGCTTCCTGCCACGCCTGGGTTTTTCCTCCAGTTTTTCATACTTTGCTGGCAAAATTTTGTGGATAGGCACAGCACAGTGGCCACTGTTAGAGCCTCAGGGTTGGTGCATCCACGTGTGTACCAAGCCCTGCTGGGGGGACACTCCTTGACTCGCTGCCCACGCATCGTTGAGGCAAACCCACGGAAATTCAACCTGGATGCCACAGAGCTGGGAGTCAGGAAAGCCTTCATCACCAGCACGAGGCAGGTGGTCAGGGTAAGGAGCCTGGCTCTGGCAGGAGTGGGGAGGGGGGCAGGGGGAGTGATTAAAGGATTAAAAAAAAAGGAAAGCTTGTGACTGAAAGGGGAGAGCAGAGAATAAACCTGCTGCCTGCTTGCTCTTAGGCTTCTTCCTCTGCCCTGTGTGCTCTCTCCTGGGCTGCCCAGACAGGTTTGGGGGTGCAGGTGCCCCGAGGCAGGCACTCCTTTAAGCCTTCACATCTCTCACACCAGCAAGCCTGGGAACCTGTAGTAACTGGGGAGGCAGAGCAAAGACCCTGCTGTCATGCAGGGGAGGCTGGAGCCTCCCTTCAGAGCTGGGAGAAAATCCTGCTCTTTCTGTACTCTTTTGTAGAGTTAGTTTTCAAAAACAGACTCCACTTCAAACACCAACAGATGGTTGAAGCCTGGTGTTACTGACATGGTGACTTCAACTTCCTACTGCTTCAAAACAGTCCAAACAACCACTAGATTTATTTTTAACTCAAAGAAGATTTTTTTTTTAATTTTTTTTTTTTTAAGCTCACACTTCAGAAGCAAAAGGAGAATTTTAACAGCTTGGTTGTAAAAAATAGAGATGAAGCATCTTCCCAGAAGCTACACTGCCTGGTGACTAGCTGAGTGAGGAAGTTTTCTCCCTGTTAATAGCTACGCTGAGCGCAGCTTAGTTTCTGCTGCCTTTTGTGATTTTGATGTTCCTGCTTCACAAAATGCATTTCTGTGGCTGCCAGCAAGCAGCTGTTACCCTACCTGCAGTCTGGATGCAGTTCCTAAGGTTTGCTGCCCTGGCCCAGGGTAGCAGGCAGGTGCTCATTGCCTTGCCCTTGGTGTAGCCCACTCCATGGTCCTCTTTTCTTGGCTGGAAACTGCTGGCTAATGGGTTTTGAAGCAGCATCTCACTGTTAAATGAAATTTGTTAGTGGCACTGTGCAGCTGACTGCCATCTCGTGATGCACATCAGCCTGTGCATAGCTGTTGGGAAGGAACCAGGTGGGCTCTGGAGCTCTTCAGTGCTGTGTGGCACAGCTCTGAGCAGGGAGAGGGATCTAAATGTTCCAGTGGCATCAGAACTGTGTGGGTGGATCAACCTCTGCCAGGTCATATTGCTAAGGACAGCTTGATAATCTCTAAAAACCAGACTGCTTTAGGTTGGGATGGGGAGCCTTCTGTGGCCAATGATCTTCTGCAGGAGCTCATCAGCAAACTTTTATCAGCAACTGATAAAAGAGAAACCATAGGCATGGTTGGAGAGGATGGCCACAGAGCAGGAAATCTCTCTCCTGTGCAATATAAAAACAGATGGAACTGGCAATAAAGTTCAGGGAGTTACAGGCTTTCAAGGCCTTGAACAAGACAGACCTCCCTTATGTTCTGTTGGTGAGAAAATTATTTTAATACTATGTAAGTCAAATTGTTTCTGGCTGTAATGGGCAAAATTAGTAGTAAACAAAGAGTATTTTTAAAAATACCCCATTGCCACTGGTTCTGTCATTATTAAAACAATGAAACTTGGTTATGCTTTCTACGATATCCTTCCAGACTCTTCAAAATCATACATTTCTAAAGGAAATCTGCCTTTCCTCACTCAACCTAAAGAAGCCTGGCTGGATATAGAGAGCCCTGTAACACTCTGAAGCTGACTGTCACCTCAAATGCCATGCTGACATACTTCTTCTTTCATTGAACAAACAGGATATGAAGGACCAGATGTCAAACTCCTCCATGCAAGCACTGGCTGAAAGAAAAAACAGGCAGGTGAGAGCCAGAGATGGGCAAGGTGGGTGAATGCAGTGGCTGTGTGGTACCTTGAGGAGGATTTATCAGCTCTGGCAGCCGTTGTCTTAAGGTGTGTCTTAGGTGAAGCTTCCATTTCCACTTGGAGGCCCCACATGGTAAGGCAGAGTGGATAGTGCTGATCAAAACTGTGTAAGAGCTGTAATTACAATATCTGTCCTGTCTGAAGTTCATCCCCTTAAAACCCTTTGTTCTGGGAAGGGCTTGCCTGCTGCAGCCAAGCTGTTTTTGAACTGTGTCTGCTTTGCTGACCAGAGAAAGCTGTTTCTCTCAGGACATTGCTACCACCCTCTTCCCAGCCTGTCTCTCAAAGCAGTAAGTCAGCACTCACCATCTGTCTCTGTCTTCAGATCTGGTTGTGTACAACTGTCAGTGTTGCATCATCCCATGGAAAGGGGAATCTCCCTTCTCTGGGGGGCAGGGAAAGGCTCAGAATCCCTGTCAGTGAGTGTAATCCTGCACTCTGAGGTCTTTGGGAGCCAAGATGTGGCAATATCCTGTGGCACAGCTGCCTCTCCTAGTAGTTAGCCGTGGAAGATGGAAGAAGCTGGAGGAGTCTCAGGTTCTCTGCACTTGTAACCTAAGGAACAGAAATAGATGTAGGTTGTGCTTCTCTTTGTGGGGAGGCTGTAAGGAGATCCCAGAGCTGCCTCAGTGGAGGTTGCTGTGCACTTCATTCAGTGAACTTACCTGGCTGCACCTTCTGGCAAAAATGACAAACTGCAACAGGGTGCTGAGAAGCAACAGAGCTATTACTGACTTGGTTATGGGGTTAACTGATGTGGTGCTCCCCCTGAAGAACCAAGGCTCCTCACACCCTGGCTCAAACACACTTGCAGCCACCTCAGCGTTTCGCTGCTTTTCCTCTGCATCGTAGTTCCTGCGGGCTGCAGGAGGCCATATGGCCCAGCTCACCCAGAGACATCTGGTCAGGAAAACTGACTTCCCCTTTGCTGCCTTCCTCTCCCTCCTCCAGCCCCTCACCTTCCCTCCAGGCAACAAAGCCTGGGCTGCAGCTGCTCTTCCAGCCTGCCTCAGTGTCCAAGAGGCTGGCAGGTGGTGGCCTGACCTTCAGGCTAAGGCTGGCAAACAGAGTCCTTTCTGCTGAAGCTGCAGCAAAGCTACTGCACCACATTACTTAATGCTGCTTGAACTGGATATGAGCAGGAGCTTGCTCAGTGTCTCAGTGACAGATGAAGCCACATGTTCTGTTGGCTTCCCATACAGTCAGTCCCTTCTCTGTCCTCACTCCCCTTTGAACCTTGTGAGGCAGATGAACTGTGGAGAAAAACTAGGGGGTATTTTTTAACCCACCAGAGCAGCCTGGTCATTGCCTGGTCACTCTTCACAAAAACTCAGTTGTCCCCTCCTGGCCACATCCAGAAGCTGTGAGACAAGTCCAGTGAGGGCTTTCCTTCTACACAGGTGGGCAGAGCTCTCTAACTCATTCATAGTGCTGCAGGCTGCAGCTCCTCACCTGCAGGCCACCTTCATTCTCCAGCATCTGTTGATCCTGTTATTCCCCTTTCAGGGACCAGACTTCCTCAGCTGGAAAGCCACCTCTCTGCTCACATTGCACAAGCTTCTCCCTTCAGGTTGTAGAGCAGGTAGCAAGTGCAGTCTTGTCTGCTGGCAGCTGAATGGTACGCTGGAGAAACAGGTAGCCTGAATCAACACGAGCACTGCTGTGGTTGCACATTGCACTGTTCTCCTGTCAGCTCAACTGGTTAAGTTCTGTATCCAGGCCCGTCCAAGCCCCTGTCCTTCCTAGCACAGTGTTCAGGTCAAGCTGTACATATGTTAACAAATATCCAGATGCTCCCCAGCTTACACACGCTGGCACACAGCACTGAGCACATCTTTCAGTTCCTTGTGCTGTGCAGACCTCCTGGGGACCCCTTCAGTGGGGTGTGCCCCAGCTCTGCTGCTGCTGCAGAGGCTTCCCAGGCTGGTGTACAGGAGTGTTGCCTGCAGCCTGTGGAGAGGCTGTGAGCAGGCACCGTGGTGTTGCTAAGACCTCTCTACATCTGTTCAGGTGCTCCTGGGAGAAAGTGGGAGTCAGAGTTGGAGCTCTGGACCTGACAAATACAGCCGCCTGGACCGGGAGCTGCAATTAGCAAATTCACACTTCATCGAGGAGCAGCAAGCTCAACAGCAGGTGAGGCAGCTGGCACCATGCAGACTAAATACCTTTTCTTGCCAAACGGGTGCCGGGGGGAGGTGAGGTACTGGCTGCAAGAGCCAAAAATCCCTCAATCCTTGGCTGGTCTAGATCCAGGAGGCTGACACCACAGTGCTCTTCTCTGCTTGCAGCATATACCCATGTGTAGATTTTCTGTACAGCACAGCTTTGGGTGCATCTTGGAGAAGAGATTTTAATGCTTGAGGCTTGGGTCTTCTGCTCTGTCTGTAAGGCAAACAAGATAATTGCAGGATGTAGCACACTATGCTTTAATACTGAAAGGGTTGCTGAAATCCTTGGAAGAGCAGAAGCATTGCAAACAGAACCTGTTTCTCTTACACAACTTCCCCTGGTTAAAAAAGTGAGCTGATGTTTGCTGTTTGTCTGCATCTTCATCAGAACAGACTGGGAGCAGAGGAGCACCGTGCCTGCTTCCTCTTCCTGCCTTTGTCAACACCAGGTTTGTGAGAACACCTGAGGCTTTGTGAGAAGCCCTGAGGGGGTGCTTCCTAGTGCCAGGGGAGTTTGTCCAGAGAAGGGCATGGGCAGGGTGCAGCCCCGCATGCAGCAGCCCCCCCAAACACAGGGCTGCAGGGAGGTGGCAACCCCTGCTAAAGCTCCCAGCTGAGACATGAGTCCCAGCTTCCCAACGAGGTCTACCTAGTGACTCAAGGAAGATAAATAGATTCAGAAGTAGGTAACTAGGGTAAATCTAATCCTCAGCATGATGGTGCCCTCAAAATGACTTAAAGCATCAGCAGACCTTTTCCTTTGGCACACTGGGAGCCAGACTGGATATTTTTAGCTGTAGAAGCTGCAACAGCCCTTTACTCACATGTACCCCTGGTGAGGTGCTGTGTTCCAGGTTGCCTTTCCCAGACACAGCATCAGTGTGGCTCCCTGGTACCTGCTGCAGGCAGGGGGGCTTCCAGAGGTTTTTCTGACCATCCCCTTCCCCCATAAAGAGCTGTCTTAGCCTTCTAGGGTGCAGCAGAGAGCAGAGGGGCATGGCTGAGCTGAGGCTGGATTTGCTGGGAAGGCAGGAGGCTGGAGCCAGCTGTGCTGCAGGGATGTCGTGCCAGGGAAGTTTTACTGCCCCTGTCACTTCTCCAGCACTTCTTAGGAATGTGGTCCTCATTCCTGGGGGGCTTAGGTCTGTGTCCAGGCCATGCAGCTGATGTTGGCCAAGCAGTGAGTGTCCATCTGATTGATTGACTGGCAGTGACCCAGCTCCTGGAGGCAGCAGACCTGTAATGGCCTGTTTCCCTTCTCTTTGTCCCCAGCTGATTGTGGAGCAGCAGGACGAGCAGCTGGAGCTGGTCTCTGGCAGCATCGGGGTGCTGAAGAACATGTCCCAGCGCATCGGTGGGGAGCTGGAGGAGCAGGCAGTGTAAGTGTGAGACAGGGTGACAAAACCCCAGCGGGATACAGGGCTGGCTGCAGCACAGCTGGGGGTCCTCACACATCCCCGCCCCTGTGGAGGCCCTCAGGCAGCCTCTCCTCTCCAGCCTGTGATTTCAGGCAAGGGAGAGCATTTCTTACTGCAGCCTGCAAGGATACAACCCCAGTCTGATCTGTTTTAAAGCCTGCACCTCCAGCAGACTTAGCTGCCAGTTGCCCTTTCCTTCCCTCTCCTTTGTTTTTTTTTCCTAAACACCTCCCCAGGTTGTGCTCCTTGGCTTCAGGCAGGTGGCAGTACCCAGCAGATGAGGGAGGAGCTGCTTTATGCTGGGAAGGCCGGGTGCTCTCCCTCTCCACTGCGTGTTGTGCTGCCCCTGGATAACTGCATGAGCTGGGAGCTCTCTTGCTGTTCTGAAACACACAGCACAGAGACTGCTGTTCATAGTTAAAGCGAAAAATAACCCTCTCCCACAGAAAGGGTTAAAGGGTAACTTACATCCATCATTTACATATAAATTAGATTTCTTTCCCAGTTCTTGTCTTTTGCAAACAAGTACATAAGGTTTCCAGTTACTAAGGCTAACAGCTACCAATTCCAGAGAGGCTTGAAGTATTCATGCCCAAAACCCCTCTTTGTTTGTCTGATGGGAGTCTGAAGTGATGTCTTCTTTGATGGAGAGGAGGAATTTAAACCCATCTCCTCTGAAGTCATGCAGCATGAGAGTCCTCTGCTCTCAGGAAGCAGATCAGTGTGGTGTGTCCATATCCAGATGTAAGCCATTCCATCACATAAGCCATCACAGCTGGCTAGACAGTAGTAGATAGCTACTGCAATTAGGTTTTTTACAACTCTTCCTTTTTCCCTGTTGAGTGAAGGTTTAAGTGCCCTAGGACTCCAAATGAAGGAAGCTGTCCTTCTAAATGTCTCTAAAATGGCTGGAGATGATTGGATTGGTACCTCGACTCTGGATGTGCCTGTTTCTCTTCAAATGGATTCTTGGCATTGACAAAGCATGGCTTCGGGGAGGCTTTCAGATCCATTACACTCACTGTGTGGAGGAAGTAGAGGGGGAATGTCCATGTACAGTTTAAAATTCACCTTAAAAGCAACTGCATATTTCATTGCTCCTTGATAGACAACTGGAGCAAGATTTAACTTCAACTACAAGCCCTGAACAAGAAAAGAGATCTAGGTGCCAGCTTGGACTTTAACTCTGCCTAACCAGTCTCTGCTAATCACAGATCATAAATGAGATTTCCCCCACTCTTCACATTGCAAGGGTGCACAGAGCTTAGCCACAAGCACTTGTGGGGGACACCAGTCTGACTGTAGTCCCAAATGCCTTCCAGCTTTTCCCCAGAGCAGAGCTGCTGCTTCAGCAGGTTTTTCTTTTCCACCTTGGGTGCTTTCAGGAGACCAGGCCATGTCACATTTCACTGCCAGGTGTAACGGACACCCTGATCACATCAATGTTTGGATCAGCATGTGTGACACCAATGAGAAATCCCACAGGGCATGCCACTTGCTGACACATGCCATGCTTCTCTGTCCCCAGGATGCTGGATGACTTCTCCCATGAGCTGGACAGCACTCAGTCACGGCTCGATAACGTCATGAAAAAGTTGGCCAAAGTCTCTCACATGACAAGTGGTAAGTCCTGGGAAGTGGGATCCAGTCCTGGAAAGGGAGAGACAATCCCTCGGATCTTCAGGCTGGGATATTTTGTGCTCCCATCCACCAGCAGCCATCCCAGACTCCAGCAGAGGGGAGGGAGCAGCTCTTGGTGCTTGAAACAGGGAGAAAACTTCCCAAGCCCTGCAGCTGCTCCTGCCCAGACTCTGCTCTGCAGCCTGTCCTCTGCCTTTGTTTTGTTTACAGATGCCTTTCTATTTATGCTGCCACTACTGTGCTGGGAAAATCCCTCTCTAGATAGTGGGAGGGGAAGCTCAGCAGCCTCCCACTCTGCTGCAGTTTTCCGGGCTGTGCCTGCATAACAAAAGCTTTCCAGGTGCCATAAAACACCCGACACTGTGCCTGGCTTCCCCTGCCCCGAGAAAGCCTGTGTGCAGCAAGCCCCTTCCCCAGTCCCACCTGCCCTCAGACCTCGTGCCTGTTACATGTGGCTCTCAGCTGGCGGAGGAAAAAGGCAATTTCTGTACCGGGGTGGGAGGCTGAAGCCACAAGGAAAGTCCTAATAAGGCAGTGCCTGAGCCGGGGGCTGGCGGGCAGAGGCGGAGCAGACAGGAAGCCCGGCCTGGCTGCCGGGAAGTCCGCGGCTCGGCTCTCCCAGCCCTCACCCCCCCTGCTCTCCCTCCCGGGGGTGCTGGGGTACCTTGAGGAGGCAGCAGTGAGGCAGGAGAAGTGTTCTTGCTCTGCAGGATGAGGCTGGTGGGGGGATTTATGAGGTTGTGGGATTACGGCCCTTAGACCATTCTGCTGGCAGTGCACTGCAGGTCACCACCGGTCCCACGGCAGCACGACTGCTGGGAAGCTGCCTGTATCTCCCCTTTCCTCTGGGAGGAACACTTGCAGCACACTTCTGAGAGTAGGGAAAGAGCATTTCTGCCATCGCTGGCATCACTCATGCCAGGGGAGCCAGGAGGGCTCTTTCCCAGGGTAGCTGCTTTGCCCAGAAGCTGGGAGGTCCCTGCTGCAGCACCATCATCTCAGAGAGGCTTTCTGCCATCACAGATGTGCCCAGGGACAGATAGCAGCTCCCAGAGGTGATGCAGCCTTCAGCTTATGCAGAGCTTGCAAAAGGCCAGCAAAGCATAAATATGTTCAGGGGAAACTTGGATTCCTGGCACTCTCCTAAGGGGAGCTGCTATAAGCTCTTCCTGGCAGCTTTCACTGGACCTGTTTATGTTCCTCTAGCAAACAGATTACTCCACAAGTGAGCAGCAACACACAGTAGCTCTCTGCTCTTCCCCCCTGACTGCTTTTGGACCAGCTCGTTCAGTCTGTTTGAACTTGATTGGGGGGAAGCCTCAAAATTCCCACAGCTGTCCCCAAACCTGGATGTATGCTGGAGGAGAAACTCAGTCAGCCCGTGAACTGCAGTTGGGCATGCTGCCACAGGAGTTGCTGCTTCGGCTTTTTATGGCTTCTTAAAGCCTAGAATGGGTTATTTGCAGTACAGGGAAGAAAAGCTCTCCCTTGATTTTCCTTCCCTGTTAAAGCAGGAAGGCTGATGCTTCCTTTTCCTTTCAGATCGACGGCAGTGGTGTGCAATTATTGTCCTCTTCCTCATCTTGCTGGTGGTGATCATCCTGTTTTTCATCCTGTGATGGACAGAACTTCCTCGGGTGCCCCCTCTCAGCCCCTTTGCCCCCCGTAACAGGGGAAATGAAACTCTCACTGTTTCCATCCGCCCACAGAGAGCCCCAGCAAAAAAACCCCCACCCAGCTCTCACCGTTCCCCTCTGAGGACCGTGGCTCAGCTCTGCTGGTGTCTCACCTGGCCCTGGGGAGAGGGGCTGGAGGACTGGAACTGCTTTCTCCCCTGCTGTGGGGCCGCCTGGCCATGGGCTCCAGGTCTGGACCTAGGGCAGCAAGAGGGGGAACTTCAACCCTGTGCCTCCACCCCGGGCAGGTAGGAGCCAGCTGAGCTGGAGATGCAGACAGAGCAGACAGCTCTGGGGAGGACAGGATGTGAGGGGGGGGAGCGGGTGGGTGGAATTAATTAATTCACTGAGCATTACAAACCATGTCAGCCAGCAGCATCCCTGGGAGGAACAGTGGCCTGAAACCCCACACAGGCATGGTGAGGGAGGGGAGCCCCGGCAGGACTCCCCCCACCCCACAGGCTGGCTCCCTGCTGCCCCAAACGGTGACACCACTCAGAGGGTGAGGCCGAGCAGGGTGTTCCCATCCAGCTGCCTCCTTGGCAGGAGCTGACAGGTGGTTAGGTGCGGGGTGGAGGGTCCTGCTGTCAGGTTAGAAGCCCCAGAGCATTACTCCTGGGGTCTTGGTGCACGCTGAAAGCTGGCAGACAGCCGCTGGCCAGAGAGCAAGATTCTTAAAGCTTTCAAAATTGCCTCCTTCGTTATACAAGCCTCTAAAGCTCACTAACTGATGCTTTCTTTGCTCCTTGTATAACTGAGTAACTGCTTCTGTTTAACAGCTGCTTCTCTTTGGCAAGTGATTTGTCAAGTCTAAAATAACTTATTTTTTTTAAAGAAAAAAAACCCCAAACCTTTAAAGATTTTTTTTTGATGACCGTTGGAGCCGCATTCTCTCTGCGGGTGCACGACACGTGTTAGTTATCAGAGGGATGGGGCTCAATCATGTATTTTAAGTGCATATGACCTTGTAAATAGGATGTCTTCATTTTCCCCACCCGCTATTTTTTGGGACACCTCTATTAAAAAAGCAAAAGACAGGCGGCTCAGTGCTAGGTCATGTTTCTCAATCTCTTCCTAGTCCTTTTGTTACCTTTGAGTTGTTTACCACTGGAGCTGTCTCAGCAGTGTTGGGTTGGGCCTGTTGTCTCCCTCATATAGTGAATTAGGAGTTAGCAGGTGGTCGATACTAAAACGTGGTGGAAAAAGCTCACCCTGACAGTCCCACTGGGGAGGAACACAGACAGGGAGGTCTGTGTCACTGCAAGCACCGACTGCAGGACCAAGGGTGACTCCTCAGGAAAGCAAAATTAGTTTCTTCCTAAAGCCTGTTCCCATATTTAAGTTGCAAGCACCAAAAGAGTGGGGACAGGCTGGCTTCTGCCTCCCATCTGGGTCTCAGGTGGGGCTGGGGGGGGGGAAAATTAATGGGTGCTGATGCTAAGAGCCTTGTTCTGAAATTGCAAATCACCCTTGAGAAATGATCCTTCCTGAGGCAGCTCTACCTCTGGGGTGCATAGCCCACATGGAACGCTCCTCCCAGCCAGGTTTGTGGCTCCCTTCAAGTGGCTTTGTGTCCTCCCCACCCCCACGGGTGGTGACAGCCAGCAGCACCGTGCCTTGCACATCCAGGGGTGGGACCCAGCACCCACCCCACCGGGGAGGCTGCTCCCATCCTGACCACACACGTGCCCGCAGCACCAACCTCCAGTGGTTGTTCCAGGAGTTGCTCCTGATCCTCGTGGAGCTCCTCATGTCTTTCAGTTGTGCTGCAAGAATTAGGCAGTGTCTCCTTGCTGAGGCAGTGCCAGGGCAGCTCCTCGGGTTTTGTCTCTGTCCAAGAGCAGGTTCCCAGGAGCAGGAGTCCTGCCCGGGGCGGGGGGCTCGCCCTTGGCCAGGATGTGCACACCTCCCACTCCCTGGTATTGTCAGCACGGTGGTGCCTCCTCTGGGAATGGCTCCCAGTGCTCCCTGCAGGACTGTCACTCCGCTAGCCTGGCATACTGCTGGAGGGTGGCCCAGCTGCTGGCATCACCCACAAGCCACCAAACTGTCTTTGGTCCCTTTTCTCCCTGTACGTTTGCTCTTTCTGTTGCCGGTGGTGCCCCCCCTTTAGCACTCAATAAAGGCATTGCTGCTGGCCGAGTGGTGATGGATCCTGCTGGCACCCTGCAACCAGCATACGTGTTCAGTGCCCCGGACAAGCCACCAACTGTAGTTACAGGGGCCCTGGGGGGGCTCAGCACCTGCACACTCCCCAGACCTATCCCTGGCTACCAGAAGCCCCACAACCCTGGGGCACATCATATCCCCCTGGCCACCTTCCAGCCCCTCCCTGCCATCCACAAGCCAAGGACACGTTTTGTTATGACATACATATATATATGTTTTGGGGGGTTTTTTTGTTTTGTTTTTTTTCAGTTCAAAATAATTTAAAATAAACTCATCAGCCTGCAGGCACAAGTTCCTAGTGCTGGCAGCGAGCGCCACATCTCCCAGGCATGTGGGGACCAGGATGTCCCCATGCTGTCCATCCCAGTGCCCAGCAGGACAAATCTCCCCTGGCTTAATGGAAGGGCTGAGTTGTCCCCTGTCCCCACACTTGGGGCAGCACCTGGAGATGCTGAACGCTGGGAGTCTTTGGTCCCTCTCTGGCTCCCAAGGGTCCAGGAAACCCGCCTGCCCCCCACACATCCAGCGTTGCCCTGGAGCAGGGCAGGTCCTGGCACCGTGGGGCAGGTCGGTCCCCGCCACGCTGTCGTGCAGGACATCCTCCTCCCGCCGGGCTTCCCAGGAGCTGTGCCGGGGCTACCGGGGCACGGGGCGGTGCCGGAGGACACGGAGGGACAGGGTGTCCGCCTGGAGCAGCAGCTGCTGGATGCGGGGCAGCCCCAGCCCCGACACGGCCGCCCCGTTGACCTGCAGGATCTCATCCCCCACGGCCAGGAGCCCTGCGTACAGCTTGGCCGTGCCGGCGTCTGACATCTCCTGCACATAGACTCCTGCGGAGAGGGAGAGGGGTCGGGGCTTACCAGAGAGAGGGGCGCCCGGCGGCTGCCCACTGGGCCTCTGCACAGCAACAAATTCACTACAAATGGCCCTTGGGATGGGATGTGTGTCCCAAGGCAAGGCGTGTAGGACACGGACAGAACCACACACAGCAGCATCCCACCAGCCACCACCACCCCTTACAGGCCCAGCTGTCCCCAGGCTCGCTCCTCTGGAGGGAAGAAAGCCACCATGAAGGAGCCAGTGCGTTACTCCCCTCAGGCTTCGGGACATTTCCACCGTACCTGTGTCGGGCCGGCCATGCCCAGAGGTGACACAAAACCCAAAGGTCCCATGGGGAGGTCTCTGCAGCTCCAGCTGGCTGGTGCCATCAGGGAAGACCTCCACCACACGCCCCACGGCCCGCAGCCGGCTGGGCGCCCCGATGTCCTCCACGCTCAGTGACCGCCGTGGCCCTGAGGGCCCCTTCCTGCGGGGGGGAGGGAGAGATGGGGTGAGTGGGGACCCCAAGAAGCTGCTGGGAACCAGATGAAGAGATGGGGTGAGTGGGGACCCCAAGAAGCTGCTGGGAACCAGATGATGGGGTCCCTGGCTGCACCAAGGCAACATGGGTGGCTGAGCACCCCAAAACAGCTTTCCCAGGCATGGCAGGGATGTGGTGGGTGACATCCTACCTGTTGTCAGGGGTTTGGGGCAGGAGGTAGGCGCTGGCACGGGGTGCCTTGCCCAGGAGGGGGTGCAAGCTCTGGATGGAGGCCGCTTTTGGGGGCTGGCAGAAGGGTGACACCTGGGGAAAAGCACCTGGCTGAGGCAGGGATGACCATGAACACTGTGCAGCATCACAGCTTTACCTCTGCCAATGTGCCCAGGGGGCATCCCACACCCCTGACCCCTCACCAGAGCCCTCCTCAAACTACCTCTGAGGAGGGATACGCTGTTGTCCCCCACTCCGTGTCGGGACACCTCCCTAGGGCCTTCTTGGGAAGGCACCTCACTGCTCAGCTGGCTGTGGCATGCAAGCTCTGACCCAGAACCAAAACACCCCATCAGATCTCCTCCCCAAACCTACACTTCCAGCCCCCTTCACTCCTTCCTTCCCCTTACCACCCCCCATTTATTTCCAGGCTTTGCAAACCCAGAAGCTCTGGGATGTCAGAGACCCCCACACCCCCAGGGCTCAGGAAATAGGTCACCCCAGACAAGCACCCCTCCTCTTGCAGCCTGCCCCCCCCTTCTCCCCCCCTGCAGACACCCCCATGGTGTGGGGGGCTACCTCTTGACTCACCAACTGCAGGGACTGCAGGGAGGGTGACTTCTTCATGGTGGGGACAGCCGGGGGGGTGCTGCCAGGGGCTGGGAGCTGCTCCATGCTGTAGCAGCGAAAGCGGCCCAGGCGCTGCTTGGTGCTCTGGCTCAGGCTGCACAGGAGTTTCCTCAGCCCCAGAGCTGAGGTGCTGCTGCCCTTGTGGCTCTGTGGCCTCCCTGGCTCCCTGGGTTCAGAGGGACTGTGGTCACCCGGGTGCAAAGGGAAACTGGGGTGCACAGTGAGACCAGCGTGCAGCCGCCTCCCCACAGCAATAACCCTGCACGTGCACAGGATGCCTTCACAAGCCAAAAAGACCCGAAAGGTCTTTTCCATCCATTTTCACCACAGTTTCAAGGGGAACACCCTTGGCATCACTGCAATAAATCAAGACCTCCCGTGCTCTCTGCCCAAAGGGAATCGTACCCTGCCAAGGGGCTTGAAAGACCCATCCCTGCTTCCAAACCTTCTTGCCAGGCTGAGACACGTTGCACCCTGGGCGCAGGTCCAGCAGGTTCATGTTTGGTGAGCCCCAAGATGGCCCCAGGCTGCCTAATTTAGCACCTAATTATACCCAAAAAGGAAGACCTTGCACTGAGCTAAACCCCTCAAAGGCTGCCCACTGCCACCTCTGCTGCAACACATCCAGCAGGACCAGATGTGGGGTGAACCGCAGCTTCCCCCAAACCACGTGAACAAACATGCAAAATTGTCACCCCCCCATATCGTGGTTTCTGGGAGGTTTTGGTGCCAAAAGGTAGAGTCTCACTGAGTAGCCTCAGGAGTGCTCAGCCTGGCAGCATCCTGCTATGCTGAGGAGGGATGCTCAGGGATGCAGCAGCCACTCCAAGTGGGTGCAGGGTGCCAGTGGCTCCTTGCTTTCACTCACCCTTGTGCTGTGCTCTCAGCCAAGTGCTGTGACTGCTGTGCTCCAAGTGCCCCAGCATCTTCCACAGGGGGACCAGCAGCTTCCTGGGGCACGGGGACAACAGGCTGTGAAGGTGCCCCTGTAACTGCAATGAGACAGTCATGTCCCTGCCTCATCAGGGAGCCCCCGGGCACCCCTACATGAGGGTCTCCTACCTCTGCCCATCCCTGGGGTGTCCTGCCCATCCTGGCCACGGGTGTTGTTGCAGTTGTTAGTGGACAACGCACGGAAGGGGCTCCCCGGGAGCCACCTGGGGCTGCAGGGACCCCGCCGTTCCCCTGGTCCTGCCATGGCCCTGGGCTGGGGGGGTGCAGGGCTCCCAACATCAGGCTCTGGGACCCGGGATCCTTGGCTCGATGCCCGGCGGCTGACACCAGTGAAGAGGGTTTTCCTGAAAGGCACCTGGGAGCAGGCCTTCTTGGTGGGGGGGGGAGTGGGGACATGGGTGCCCAGCAGTGGGGTGCTGGCCCCCAGCTGCTCAGGGGGCTCACTGGGCTTCTGCAGGGGGTGAGCAGCATTCCCCACCCCCTCCTTGCCCCCCGGATGCTGCTGGGGGTCTGCATCCTCCCGGCTGCCAGTTCTCCCTGGTAGTGGTGGGCAAAGAGTCCCTGCCTGACTTGTGGCAGCACCCGAGCCCCTGACTCCTGTGTCAGGGCCACCACTGGCCACGCAGGTCCCCTTCCCAGCCCTCGCCTCTGGCTGCAGGGTGGCACGGGAGGTCCTGTGCCCACGAGCCCGGGAGTCTCGGTGCCCCCGCGGGTGGGGACTGCGGGGTCCTGCCTCCTCACTGTCTGTCCGGCAGCCGTCGGAGGTGTCAGTGCTCTCCAGGGCCGAGTCCACCTCGTCGATGTAGGTGACATCCCCGATGTATGTCTCCTTGATCTTCTCAGTGTGGATGCGCTGCCGGGAGGGGAGGATCCACAGTGGAGACCCGCGGGGGCCCAGAGCCCTGGTTTTGGGCTCCGGCCGGGCAGGGCTCAGCCCCACACTGTCCCCTGGGGTGCTTCCTTGTGCCACGGGGCTGCTTTCGGCCACGTCTGTGGCTGCTGCTCTGTCCGTGCCTCGGGTGGTGGCGGCAGTGGCACCGAGGAAAGAGCCACAAGCGCTGCACTTGCCCCCGGCCACGAGGTTGCTGCTCCGGCCTTCGGGATGGCCAGCCCCGTCCCCGGGCTGCTCGCCACCTGCCGGCTCAGGCGAGGGCAGCGCCGAGCCCAGCACCCGTCGGTCCCGCAGCTGCAGCCGCTCCAGGTACCGCACCTCGGCGTCGCGGGCCGACTCGTCCTCGAAGCGGACGCGGGACGGGGNACGGGGAGGGTCCGCGGGGCCGTCGCGGCCGCCCGCAGCTCGAGTCACCACTGGACGAGTCGCTCAGGCTCCCGCCGTCCCGAGGGGTGAGGCTCGGCCTCCCGCTGGGCTCCCTGGCGTGGGGACAGACAGACAGGCGGACAGACGGGTGAGCTGCCAGGGCTGCCTGGGGCGGGAAAGGGAAAGCCCAGCGTGGGGGTGCGGGTTGGGCAGGAGGGAAGCCCACCCAGTTCTCCATGCCACCCTGCTCCCCTCCAGCTCTCTGCTCCTCTGCTGTGGCCGTGTCCCTGCTGCCACCCCGCCACCTCCAGAGCCTTCCCCTGTGTGCTGAGGTGCGTGGTTAATCAGCCCGGGAACACCGGGTTGCACATGACCCAGTACACAGGGCTTGGTAACAACCTCCCAGCACCCAGCCTCCTCTGGGGAGGGAAAACACAACCCTCCCAGGCAGCCACCTGCACATCCTTAATCACAGAATCACCGAATGGATATGGTTGGAAGGGACATCAAAGATCATTTAGTTCTAGCCCACTAGTTCCTACCTCCCAACTCCAGGCTGCTCCAAGCCCCATCCAACCTGCCCTTGAACATTGCCAGTGATAGGGCAACCGTAACTTCCCTGGCAGCTGGGACCAGTGTCTCACCACTCTCTCAGTGAAGAAATTCTTCCTAAAGTCTAACCTAAATCTCTGCTCTTTCAGCTTGAAACTGTTCCCCTTGCAAATAGTCCCTCCCCAGCTTTCCTGGAGCCCCTTCAGGCACTGGAAGGTGCTCTAAGGTCTCCCCAGAGCCTTCTCTTCTCCAGGCTGAACAACTCTCTCAGCCTGGATCCATAGGAGAGGTGCTCCAGCCCTCTGATCATCTCTGTGGCATCCTCTGGACTTACGGCAACATCTCCATGATCTTATTGTGTCCAGAATTGGACTAGGCACCACAGAGGGGGTCAATGCCCCCACATTATCATAATTAAACGCAACTAAACAACCCCCCAGACATCACGCAGCAAAGATTTCAAGCCTGCCCAGGCAGGGGGATGCTCCTGCCAGCAGAGGGACCTCAGCTGCACACAGCAGGTCAGACCCTGGCTCCATGCTGCTCCCATCCCCACACGTCTGTGGGCTCTGCCCACACGGTTCCACGCTTTGCACCCCTACCCACGCTCCACGCAAACCCCGAGCCCTGAGCACCACAAAAGGGGTGTCTGGGGAGGTGGTGGCACCGACCTGGGTCTCGGGGTAGCGGCGGGCAGGAGGAGGATGTCGTGGCTGGCGCGCAGGGGGTTCGTCCGAGCCTTCATGCGGGCGCGCTGCAGCAGCTGCTTGGCCTGCTCGTGCCGCGGGCTCAGCTCCAGCTCCTGCCCGGGGACAAAGGCCCTGCAGCCCCGCAGCAGGGAGGGGGATTAGGAAAAAATAACAGGGATTAGACGTGGTTTAACAGTGACGATATGGCTGCTCTGCCCAGAGAAAGCGGGGCCTGGCCTCCGGTCACGAGCAGGCAGCCAGGAGGAAGCTCCCTGTGCCCCCCGGTGCCAGGCAGGAGGAGGGGGGGATGATGCTACTGGAGGAGCTCAGCACCCACACAGCTCAGGAACCAGCTCAGTTTTGCACCACAGGCACCCCAGAGGTGGATGGGGAAACCGAGGCAGGTGCTGCCTCTGCTCCCCAACAGTGTACATCCCTCAGTGATGTAAAGGCAGGTAGGTTTGGGGTGGGGCCCCCAGCCCAGCTGCCTTCCCTTCCCTGCCCCACCAGCCACAGGCTGGGGGATCCATTGGTGCTGGGAGGGCACAGCCCTGCTCTAGTGCTGCTTTCCTGGTTGGCCGTGGCCCTAATCCCTCTGATTAAAATAATCAGCTCAGGCAGTCACTTCGGGGAGCCTGGCCTTAACCTCTTCCCAGCAGGAGGGTGGATGCACAGCAGCCCCTAGGATAGTCCCCTGTGCAAGGCCATGGGGACCCCAGGCTTCCCCCCCTTGCAAGGAGCATAGCATACCTGGCTCCCAACCTTGCACTCGGTTGTCACTGATCCACCCCAGCCACTGGAGCAGAGCAGAACCAGTAACCACAATCCAGAGGGGTGTTTCCCACTCTCTGCTTTCCCCCATGCAGCTCCCAGCCTGCTTATTGCCACCCACCTCAGCTGCCTGTCCCACCCCCGTATTTTCAGTCCATATCTCTGAGGTTTATCATTAGGCCAACAAGATTACACACACCTGCTGCCTCGATCCTCTTAAGCACCTGGAGCAAATTTCTGTCTCATCCTCACCTCCAGCTCCCTTCCCACCCTGTGCCCCAGCACCCCATGGACACCCTGCTTGGTCTGACCTTCCTCACACTGCAGCACCCTTGGATCACTTCCGTGCTCCTGCATCCCCTATACCCCCCAGCCCTTCCAAGCCTCAGTGTTGCTCTGGGAGTGCATTTACAACACAGGGGCAGCGAGGGGGAAAGAGGGAAATCTTCCCCACCACCACCACGCTGTGCTAGACCTACCTGCAGCCCTCAGCATCCTGCAGTGAGACCCCTGAGTCCCAGTCCCCATCATTCACTGGCACCTCTGAAAAGAAGACAGGGAAAGGGTCATTCTGGCAGGATTGCAGCCCCCCTTGCTAACACCCCACATACCTCCAGACACATCACCCAGCCTGCTCTAAAAAAACACATTTTGGGGAGGGGGGGTTGTCTAATTCCTTACAGGGTGTCACAGGTTCTCCACTCCAGAGGAGCAGGATATGGGGTGGGCCTGTGGGAATGGGGACTGTGGGGTTGTCAGGACAGATGGTTTCGAAGGAGAAATTAATTCCCTTTTGTGGTGGCTGTGTGCAAAGGGAAGGTGATGCCCGCAGCCCTCAAGTGCCCCCAAGGCAAGTTTCTTGCTCTTGCTGTTAGCAGTGAAAAGCCCCAGCAGGCAGCTGGTGGGGACCAGCAGCACCCGTTTTGTTCACGAACATCGCTGGCAGCTGCTGGTGCACGGGAGACACCCATGGGCACCCACAGCCTGGAGGATGGCACCGAGGACACCCCCTGCACCCCAAAACTTGTTTCTTCCTGCTCTGCCTGGGCTCTTCCCGAAACAACCACCCCCTGCCCAAAATACGCACCGGGCACGGCGAGGCCCAGCACCTCCTGCAGCAGCCGCCGGTTCCTCTCCACTCGCTCAGCCAGAGAGAGCCTCTCCCAGCCCCCTGCCACAGCGGGGGATGCAGAGGGAGCCCCCCAGTCCCGCACCTCATCTTCCACGGGGGGTCTCTCCCGGGGGAACGCAGAGCCTCGGGACCCGCTGCCCTCGTCGCCCCTGGATGCCGGCACCCGCCAGAGCCCCGGGGTGCCAGCGCNCCCAAGGGTGGCCAGGAGCAGCGCGGGGGGACAGGGAGGGGACCCCGCAGGAAGAGAGACCCAACACCCCACCGTGGGATGGAGGGAAGCCTTGGCCAGCTCTCAGGAATGTCCTTTGTCTGGGTTTGGGAGGCGAACAGGGACCTCCCGGGGGACATTTCACCCTGGGGTGATGGATGCCCGAGGGATCTGACCCACTCTGGGGCTTCAGAGGCCCCGAAAGGATGGAGAGGGTGGTCCCGCCGGGGTGGGGGTGCTTGCTCTAGCAGCATCCAGCAAAGCCCCGCGGGCGTTAGGCAGCCTCCTGAGAGCATCAAGGATTTGCTGAGTTTCCCCGCTTCCCTGGAGGCCAAATCCTGCCAAGAGCCCCCGGCAAGCCAGGGCCAACCCAGCGTCTTTGAGCGGGGGGACGGTGGGAGCCGAGCTTGGAGCATCCACAAACCATCACTCCAGGCACCCTGCAGAACCACCCACTCCCCACTCACCAAACCCTCCCCACTTCCCTCACTCGAGCCCCCGCAAAACTCATCACACAGGGTGAGGGTCCCAGGCGGGCACGACTCACCTGGAGGTGCCGGGGACAGCGTCCCCGGGGGGCAGGAGGGGTGCGGCAGGGGACATGGGTGTCCCGGCTCCGCTCCGGCTGCCGCTTTAAGCCGCAGCTTTTGATATTCGTGATTGGTTTCATAATCCCGATCAAAAGGAAATCACCAGGATTATGAAATTGTTTTAATCTCCTCCCGGCTCCCGCCACACTGGCCCCCGCCAGCACGAGCAGCAAGAAATCACTTTTATCTTCTTAAATTGACCCCACCACCCCAGTGACCTCGAGTCTTCCCTCGGCTGCTCCCAGGCAGGAGGGGACCACTGGCAGGTTGGGGTGAAGCAGCCCAAGGGCAAAGAGCCCCTTGCTCCACACTCCAGCCCCGAGGTCCGACCTCCCTTGCCACACCAGGACCCGTCCTTACCTCCACGCCGTCCCGGAGAGCGATCCCGGCCTCTCGGCCCGCGCCGGGAGGGTGAGAGGCGCCTGGGAAGTGTTGTCCCCATCAGTCTGGGGACCAACAGTCCAGGGAGGTGCCAAAGGAAGGGCAAGCAGTGCCGGCAGGGAGCTCCCGGGGCGCAGGGATTAAACCTCCGGGAAGCGGCTGGCGTGAGTAGCAACAGGCTTAGTGTGATTTTAAGGCGCTGGGCTCTCTTCTGGAGGAAGATTGATTGCAAAAGACGATGAAGAGATTTAAGAGATGAAAATGAAAGCACAGACCCCAGACAACCCAGGGCTGGGCTGCTCAGCCTCTGGTCACCCACTGCCCAGGCAGGACAACATCTTGGACTAGAGGCAAGCTGCAGAGAAGCAACACAGGGCTCCCAGGAGGACTATGAGCCTTTAGCCAGTACAGAAGGGTCTGGGCAGATTTCCTCCAGCAACACCCTCTGTGTGTTGGGTTTGAGCCCTGGACACCTTTCTAAAGAACTCCAGGCAAGCTGGGAAACCTACCCGCCC